>JAJMGN010000258.1:0-67917 GCA_030575015.1 Cephaloascus albidus | reverse complement strand
GTTACGTTTCTTGTGTTTACGTCCATTCTAATCCATGGTTCTTCAGTTAGTTTGATTACTTTATCATCGAGCGTGAAGCAAATCAAATTTATTTCCAGAGTTTCTACTCGCAGCAGAAAGTCATCAATTTCAAGTTTATTTTTAAGTGAAGAATCAACCAAAGATGCTCGATCAACTCGCAGTTTGCAAAATCTAAAACTTCGTGCTCCACCTAAAGCACACGCTAGAGATACCAGCGCTCTTCCAGTAATCAGATTAATAGTTGACAAAGATGGTAACTTGAAAAAACCAGAAACTGCGTATTCAGAGGGAAACAAAACCATAATTGAAGACCATGACGGTGATATAATCGATGAATTTGAAAGATTTGATATAAACATAGATGAGAAATCCCTCTCGAAGCAAAAATTGAAAAAATTAGGTAAAGAGTTATTATCAATGTATCAAGTCAACAACGAGATTGTAATTGAGAATGATGATGGTGAAGTTATAAGAAAATATACCATCAGTGATGATTTCCATCTTGGTCAAGAAGAAAATGATATTGAGCAGAATCAGGTAAGTAATGATTTGGTATTGAACAGTGCTGGTGGTAACAATCAGTACGATGAACAACAGATTAGGGAAACGTTGGATAAGATTATTGCTGATAGATCTATTCGTTTTACTGATTAATGGTTCATATATCTACTTGAAATGTTATAAATGATACGTAATCAATTGAATAATGTTTAATATAAGAGAATGAGAGAGTATACCACAGAAATAAACATATATAATTAAGTAGACAGGCGTATACCCATACCGCGAGATCAAGTGCTTCATTTGTTCAAGAAAGTGTGGAGATTCGATATCTCTCCATACCTGGTTTTGAGCCCATTCAAGATAAAATAAACTGGTTACGTAATTCATTACATAATCGATATAAAAGATGTCTTTTTCTTAACAAATTCAACAAGAAATTGAAGAGAAAAACTTGTATAAATATCAATTGTGAACATCTGGTTGAATATCAGCTGAAGATGGGCACATTCGTACAATAAAAATGTTGTTCAATGTTTCAACTCTCCAGTTCCATCCGAGAGTGTGGCTCATCGAAGGGATAATGAGATTAGATAAGATGCATTAAGCACTGAGTATTGCAGATTCAACCTTATCAGTTATCCATATATAAAGGGGTGGATCTCTTTCGAAACATTTATTTATGAACTTATTTATCAATTTTATACTTGTTATAAAAGAAAGACAAATACAAAATGGGATCATCAACATCCAAGGAAGTCAAAAAAGAAATTGAAGAAATCGAATACAATGAAAAACACACATATCAAAGTGAAATCAGTGTTACAAGAACATCAGATCCATCAATATCACTAAGCTCAATTAAAAATTGGGAAACTCAAGTGTTATCTGATCCTAAAAACAAATTAGCTATCAATGCCTTCACCAACAACGGCATTGAGCAAGTCATCAAGTCCACAGCTCAAGTGAATAAAGATACCTATCTTTTCAATAACGAAGTTGATATCATTGGATCAGCTTCATTTTTCAATAATCAGAAGTCTTCAGGAAGGTGTTGGATTTTCAGTACTTGTAATGTGCTCCGTTCCTTCGTTATAAAGAAATACAATATTGAAAACTTCCAATTATCACAATCGTATCTTTTCTTTTATGATAAATTGGAAAAATCAAATTTCTTCTTACAACAGATTATAGATAATAGTGAAGAACCTTTGGATTCAAGAGAAGTTTCTTATTTGATAGGATTACCTGTTAACGATGGCGGACAATGGGATATGGCTGTGAATATCATTGAGAAATACGGATTGGTCCCTGTTGAATTATTCCCAGATTCATACAATGCTGCCAACTCTTCAAGATTGAATTACTTAGTCAATGAGAAATTAAGAGAATACGCACTCATCTTGAGAAGCAAAATTGAAGAAGGTGTTGAAATCTCAGAAGTCTTGGGATTGAAACTGGTTTTCGTTAAAGAAATTTATAATATATTGGTCTTAACTCTTGGTGCACCACCAAAACCAACTGATAAACTCACTTGGGAATTCCATGATAAAAATAAGAAATTCCATTCATACAACACTTCACCATTAGGTTTCTATCATGATCACGTTAATTTCAAAACAACTGATTATTTCTCAATCATCCATGATCCAAGAAACGAATATGGGAAATTACTCACAGTTGATAAATTAAACAACATGACAACAGGTAAGAGAATTGAATACATCAATGAACCAATCTCATTGTTAAAGAAAACCGCAATTAAGATGATTCAAAATAACGAACCTGTATTCTTTGGATCAGACGTTGGAAAATTCTCAGAGACCAAGACAGGTATATTAGACCCACATCAATTCGACTACAACATCGGATTCAACGTTAAACCATCTTTAACAAAAGCACAAAGATTACAAACTGGTTCTTCTCAAATGACCCATGCTATGACTCTTACTGGTGTGCATTTGGATGCAAATGGGGACCCAGTGAGATGGAAAATTGAAAACTCATGGGGTGGTGATGTTGGTGAAAAGGGGTTTTTCGTTATGACTGATTCATGGTTTGATGAATATGTTTTCCAAATTGTTACAAAGGGAGATTATGTTTCTAAAGATGTTATAGACACTTGGAAAGGTGAAGTTTGGAAAACTTTGCCAATTTATGATCCTTTGGGTTCATTAGCTTGAGTTTTTATCTTTGAGCTTTTTACAGTTTTTGTTAGTGAATGAATTAGGTTGATGAGTTTTGTGTATTTCATGTAAGTTTCAACCACTTAAATGATTATATTCTCTCTTCTCACTTCTCCATATAACTTTAAGGAGACAAAGTTTTGTATATTTTATAGTGCGCACATCGCTCGCAACCGCATATAGACAATCATAACTTGTTTTCCTCAACGATCAACTCAATTGAGATGGTACTACTACTCTACCATCGGATAACAGGAGTTCTGACCACTAGCCAGACAGATATGGGACTTTCCCGCTAAAACTAACTAACATAACGCGTAATCATCAAATATATAAACTATATCGTGTTGAAAAATACATCAACAATACAAGATATATTACAAAAATGTATTACAAAATTAACACTAATTAACAATTAACAATCTATGATTAAACAATAAAACACAACGCAAACAAGACAGAACAAAATAAAACAAACATCCACAATTTTAAAATTAAAATTAAAACTAATTAATTATTTATTTTTTCTTCATTAATCTATCATAACTAGCAGCAAATCTTGGAATTCTACTATGTTGAACAATCTCTTCATCGTTTATACTGGTTGTTGATTTTTTTCTACTAAATCTGGACTGGTTGAAATTTATCTTTGAGAGTCTTGATTTCTTCTTATGAAGTGAATTTATATTTGAAGTTGACAGGATTTGAGTTGTTATTGTAGTTTGTTTATTTATGGTTTCGTACGTATTTGTAGATATTATTGAAATATTATCTGATGCTGTGTTTGTTGGGGAGTTGTTTAATGTTGTTGATGAATTTGATGTTGGTAATTTATGGGAATTTATGGTTTGTTGTATTTGATGCTGAGGTTGGATTTGGATTGGTATTGAGTCGGTTAAAGGAGAGTCTGATAATGTCAAAACTGGATCGTTCAAATAACTTTGGATCATGAATTCAGATATGAACTGAAATAATTTAATATAAACATTTTGTAAATTGATATTGAAATAATTAATTGTGAATTTATCAATTAAAGTATCCAAAATTGAATTACACAAAATTTCAAACAATTTTGACTCAATATTGAATATACGACCATGTAATTTCCCTAATTTATGTAAATAATAATTCAAATGGTTGAAATCATCCTGATTGATTGAAACTATCAACATCTTGAAGACATTTGAAAATGCAATTGACTGATGTGCAATACTTGGGAACTTATCGAAAATAGTTGGGTGATTTAATTTTATATCATCGTGCACCAATTGCCAAAATTGTAACGAATTGAAGATGGAAATGATTGAATTTATTTGGTTCAAAGGTGTCTTGGAGATGATTTGGTCTTGTAAGAAATTTTTATTCGATATATCTTTCAATATTGACTGGTTTGTTATATCGTAATTCCAAGACCAGTTAATCAAGAGTAGCTCGTCTTTGTTTATCTTTAAAGTTGGGATATTGATATTTTCATCGTATTCTATGCCTGAAATATTACTTATAGTTGTATTTGAATTATTATTGGGGATGGAAGATGAATAGTTTTTAGATCTTAATTGTGAGATGGATGTTTTTCTTATTGACTTTGAATCAATTTTTGATATATTTGAATTCAATTTAACTGGTTCATTGAACATCTTATGACTTGGCCTTGTATATGATGGTAGTAAATTATATTAGATTGATTAAGTGATGTGTTAAAATTTCATGAAAAGATATAAATTGAACGTAAAGATTGTGGAAATTGAAATTTCTTCGTTTAATAAGCAAAATAGATCAACAAGGTTGTGCGACTGCTTAACTGAACTGAAGGACCTGTGTAATTTATTGTGATCCCTTGTCTCGTTGATCTGATAAGTCGTAAAAATGGATGGTTAGTAATTGGCGATTAGTTATTAGTTATTAGGTATTTTGAAGCAAATTGACAGTGAAATTATTTGATATTTAAAGTTTGGTGTTTTTGATTATTTTATTTCAGTCTCAAAACAGAAATTGAAAATAAATTAAATTGGAAATCAAATTGAACAAAAATTAAATTAAAATTTAATACGAGTTCGCGGGTTTTTGTTTTTTAGCGAATTTGATTTATAATTTGGGTTGTTTTTTCCTAAGTCACGTGATTTTATTTTATTTCAGTTCCTCGCGAATTTGGTTGATAATTTGGTTTCAATATAGCGACATCACCAAATTATTCAAAAGTGAAAATAGTGAAAAACGTGAAAAACTACTCCAAACTGAATGAAAACAATAACCAACGTTCCATTCTACTCCACTCTATTTAAATATGATATAACACAACCAAAACACTAACAAACAACAACAACAAAAAAGAATTAAAAATCCATTATTTCTTGAACAATTTCTTGAAGAAACCTGGTTTCTTCTCAACAGTAGAGGATGTTTGAACCTGAACAACATCAACAAAACCATCAACTTTATGTTCTTCATCTTCATCCTCTCCAAACTCCAACATCACATATTTCACCAACTCCAATAAATTAAACCAATTCTGTCTCACTTCTCCGTCTTCATCGTCTTCCAAGTACTCCATGATTTCCCTGAGTGTGAAGTAATTGATCACTTCAAACATAACTACCATTTCCTCATCGTACCCCTTGTGCACTTTCCCTACTGCTGCGTAGTTATTGAGAGTTGCCAAAAACTGCTCGTACAAGTCCACCAACAGCTTAGTTATTTTTTTATTTGACTCCATTTCAATCAAGTATAAGAAACTCAAGAGTAAATTGATAAATTTAGGGAAAACTGTTATCTGGTGTCTCAAATTGGGTAATTTTTCAAAATAGGATATGTTATAGTCAAAGATTTGCTTATACACTTCTTCCCAAAACCATTCCAGTTTCAATAATCTCTTTATTGATTTTGTTTTATCTTGTCTTGATTCCCATGTCGTTTTCAACAATGTTATCTCATAACAGTTGAACCGATTTATAATTTCCATCAATTTCGAGTATTGTGTCATTTTTCTCCTGTTGTGCTTGTTGCCTGTGTTCTTGATTCTTTCATGCTGAAGATCTGCTCTTCTTATATAGAAATACGTTGATAATTAGTGAATATCTAATATAAAATTATATAATATGGATGATGCAAGGCTGCAACGTGGGCAATTAATTTAATTTACGATTGACTGATTTTTCGACTGACATTGTGGTCCACAATCTTCTGGAACCTGAGATGGTAAATCGTCGCTAATACAGATCTAAAAGCCTAAAAGTTTAATCCTGAAAATCATGAGACAAAAATATAAAAGAAAAATAATGGCCGAGCGGTATTATATATCTCTACAATGGGACAGAACCAAATATTAAGGGAAAAATATATATATATTATTCTCACCATCCAAATTTAAACAATTTCTTCTTCTTCACAGGAGACTCAATGCTCTTCACAGACCCTCTTCTGGGTATAACCGGCTGTGCAAACTCTTCATTATAATCAATACTCAATTTTTCAAACTCTTTTAAATAATTTTTTTCTATAATTGTGTCCCTTTTTTCAATCCTTCCTCCACCATTCATCATCCCGTTCCCTCCCGTATTTGTTATATTACCCAAATCTATATTGGATCCATTCAATGTATTCGTTGTTTGATTCACGGTGTTCAATTCATCGAAATGGTTTTGATGATCAACAACTTCTTCATCTTTTTTGAAAATCAATGAAACTATCTTGTTTATGAAATTTTCCCATATGAGCATGGTTTCAATCTTGAAATTCGCACCAAACCATTCCTTAACGTTATTCAATATCAATATCATAAACTCTTTGATTATATTTTCATTCATGTCGTATATTCTCTCATAGGAATTCCCCAATTTGTTCAAGTACTGAATAGTCATTTCATTTTCTGTTAAATTTGGTAACAGCTCAACACCAACTTTGAATATAGATGCTATTTGTTGTGATATATCTGCTAGATTGGGCAACTTGTTGAAGATATCGATATTCAAGAATTTCAATTCCTGATATATGTTATTCCAAAACTGCTGATTCTTGAACAATTTCTCGATACACAAGATTTCTTCATAATCTATATAGAAGTTCCCGTTCTTGTTCTTGTATTTCAACTGCTTATTGATTAATTCTTGATTGTTTTTGAATTCCTGTATCTCTGAAAGCTCTTTTGGTGTTGGTATCTCTGTTGATATGTACCAAGTGTATTTTATCACTGCACATTCATAATCATTAAATTCATCAGTCTTAAGTATCGTGGTATTATTTGTCTTTGTCTTGAAGAACTGATGATTATTTGATAATTTTTCTTCTTTTATTTCTTTAACTTCAACTCTACTTTCATATTTTTCATATTTATCAAAAGATTCTTTCTTATCGAATTTTGACTGTATTTGAGTTTCAAACAGTGGTTTATTATCATATTTGGGTTCATGTTTCTCTTTCATATATTCTTTTGAACTATAATGACTCGTTAAATTCAGTGATGAATTTGAATAATTTGATTTTGATGATGATGAATTTGTTGAATTAGTACCCATTCTTTTCAACTCGTTTGAATTTTTGTGTCTTTGTTTATTCTTGGCTTGTTGTGCTGCTACTAGTAAAAGTCCAGACATAATTATTTGATCGGGCAGGTTGTATTCTTTGAATGAATGTTATATGGTTGAAGTAACGTTTTTAGTAATTAAAGTCTTGCGCATATATAATTTTTGGGAATCAAAATGGGAGTTTCTCAGTTATATATCGAGATTGGATAGATATTTAGGCGATTGATCTTCAGGAATCTTAGATGCATGAATTTCAATACGGGTCATTATGTACGTACAATTCTAACTTCTACCAGAAATGTAGTATATTTTTTAGATAGGATTTGATCATTTGGCCCTTGGGTCACGAATATCTTGTCTTAATACTTGGTGAAACATAGACTAACGGACCACGGAAGGGCGCGATAAGAGTAGTAGTTGTCTCAGTACTATTCATGGGAACTCGATAAGTTCTAAAATCTGTTTGTTAATACAGTAATTTCTGAGATTGTTACTTTGTTAAGATCGTTGTGGTGAGAAAACGGTTATGATTAAGCGACTGTATCTTTAAACGGCATACCGCATTTCAGATCGAGTCAGATCGATCTCTGATTTCGAATTTCTTCCAGAGTTAAAATTTATTAGGCCAATTCAAGTTAGATTTTTTCGAGCAGGTATAACTTATAAGTTTACAGATATCCAATAACTCAACACTATGGTGAGATGGATTTCGTGATGTATCAAAGGAAACCTGCGATACTGGTATACGTTCCTGAATCCTGGCAATAAGAAACTCCAAATAAGCTTTTACCTTTTGGTGGTAAAGTTGAAAAACGGTTTTCATTGTTGAAACAATAAAACGGTAAAAGTTTAAAGGGATTTTTGTGCCTCTTATCAGGAATATTAAATTAAAATAAAAGAGGTGTATTGGATTGAGAGGTTCCAACTCATATTAATTATTTATAAAAATCGTCTATTTTCCAATTAAATTATCTATTTAAAATTGACTTCTTGATATATATAGACTGTTAGCAATTATTCAATTGAATGGGCTGACGTTTAACAGTTATAACTTATAATAAATTCACAAATCACAACTGATCAACACATCAATACCAACATTGATGAGTATTGTAAATCTATAATCCACTTCATAACCACAGAAAGTATAGCCATCACTGATATAACCATTCCATAGTAACATTCTCTAATTCTGCTGATATATACGTCTATTTTATGTATGGTACCTTTGCATATTTTTTAAGCGTACTCGATTATACATTTACCTATTTAAATTTTATAGTGAGGTAAGCGCGCTGGGCTCCTATCTTTAATTACCATTTTTGTAATATCCACGATTATCTGGTCTGGTATTTGTTTCCCATTTATCGAATTTTGATACTTGGATAACATAGCGTACTGTAGTTACATACTAGTATGATATACGTTCCATGAGCATGTCCATGGACCGATACTCAAGGTCAAGTCGACAAAGTCAATGTTCAAACCAATGAACATAGCAAGTTGCCAGAGAACAAACAACTTATAAATACATTAAATTATATGGGGCCCAGCTTCTCATTGGTCCACGAAGCTCAATATCAGAGCTTAATTAACAGATATCTAAATAATCGATCAGATCAGGAATCAGGAAAATAAAATAAATTAAAAAATAAATTTAGATTAGTAGCATGCGCGCATTTATTAAAATTACGATATTGTAAATAATTAAACACCATAAGTTTATAACTAATTAATACATGAGTACAGCTAATTAAGTTATCATATATCATTCTAGTTCGTTTTCAAGTGAACATCGATTCTAAACAATCCAAATATGGGCCATGGCTTACCATATTTTGGCACTGCTTAATTTCACTAAATTCAACTGCTATATGTATCTATCAGTTGAATCAGCCTTACTAAATCCGATACAGCTGATCAGACTTGATCTGTATTAAGAAGAGATCGCCTTCTTTAAGTAACTTTTCATTCTAATCTGTATCATTAGCTCTGAAAACAACATTGCAGTTGAAGTAGCGTTTACTAATTTGTACGTTAATCTACGAAATAAAGACCTTTAACTTAAGAAGATGGCTTTACCTAACTAAGTAACAGCTGTGCAAGTTAAGCTGTTGTTGAATGGCACTACAGCCGGCTTATAGAATGGACCTTCAATAGTACATGGCAATTTTCACTCTGGATTCTCAATTTTGAAACCTGATTATTTTATATCTAATCAACTCTTGTTTAGTTATGATTTATAAATTAGCTATTAGTAATTAGCTAAAAAAAAATCAATTTATAAAAAAAGTGTTTGTGTTTTAAAATGGTTACAACGGACTCTCTTGATTAATCCCTCAATTTGTGTGGTCTAAATTTGGTTCAATTGTTGAGTTTAAAATCCACATGCGATTGGATTTGACGTTTCTCTTATTTGTATAAGCCATCAGCTGGACAATATGAAAATCTTTGGGATTTTCGATTAAACCAGACAAGTTTATGATATTTGTATGTGGTTGAAAGTTGAAACCTGAAGGGTTGAATGAATGAGAAACTGAAGTGGATTGATCATTGTAGTTGTAATTTGATTGCTGAAAGCCTGGAATAAACAGTGGTCAAATTGATCAAATTTTGGTGGAAAATAATTAATACCTCTTCAAATACATATTCGGTGCACGGCTGAAACTAACTTTCAACAGCCGACTAGGAATTAAACTATGAGAAAAGCAGCAAAATGAAAAGCAGCAAAATTGTATATAATTTCAGCGTAATTGAATGGATGAATTCGTTAATCAACTGGAAATTGCTTCAAATAATTTAGTGAAAAATTCACGTTTCAACCAAATTTTACTACCTATTTTTAAGCTTTGAAAATTGCGAATTTCACCAAGTTTCTCACTCTTTTTTCAATCAATTTTCTTCCCAATTCACAGTTGAATTAAGTAAAAAAACTCAATACACAATTCAAATTCATCTCTCATCTCTCGTCTCTTTCTCAACTATAAAAAATGATGAATTTCTTCAAATTTTCAAACCTCCAGAAAACCCATCACGACTTTTCAAATTCGATTTGATCTTCAAAAAAAAAAGCAAATTTGAAATTGTTCTTTCCCCCATTCAGCGGCTATTTTTTAAGATGAAGATTTTATTGGTTTTTCTATTCATTTTGCTGATTAGTGCCTCGGCAGGTGATAAACTCCCTCGTTTTGCACATTGTTTGAAACAGTGTTCTGACCAAACATGCACCAATCCTCCACATTTGAGCTATGATGAGTCTGTTGTTCAGAAAAGTCCATATTACACGCCCAAGAGTTTCTGGCTATGGTTGTTTAGATGGAACTGCGATTCCAACTGCGACTACTCGTGCCAGCAGATTATCACCAGGGAGCGCAAGATGGCTGGGCTCGAAGTGGTTCAATTCAATGGGAAGTGGCCGTTTGTGAGGGTTCTTGGAACACAGGAACTTTTCAGTGTGTTGTTTTCCATGGGGAACATTTATGTCAATTATAAGAACTTGCCGTTGGTTTTCAAAGAGATTAGGCGGAATTCTGCTAAGCAAGACTGGGATCTTGTGTTGTGTTATAGAAATAACTTGTTTTTGATTTGTTGTTCGATGGTTGCGTGGGCTTTGAGTATGATTTTCCACACAAGAGATAATAACGTTACTGAAACTTTGGATTATTTCGGTGCTGCTTCTGTGATATTGGTGCAGTTCCAACTAGTCATTGTGAGATACTTCAACTTGTTCAAGCAGAAAAACAGGCTGGTTTACTGGATCTTCAACGGGACCTTGGTCATCGTATATTTCAACCATTTGAGAATCTTGTTGAACGACTGGAACTACAACTATAACGTTCAATTCAACTTGGTGTTTGGGCTTTTGAGTAACTTGTTCTGGATCCTCCATTGTTTAAGCATAAGAAACATTGTCAAGACAAATAGCTATAAAAACTCAGTCAACATCTTGCCCTTTGAATCAGCGTTGATGAAAAAATTGAACAAGACTCCATTTATAAACTTGAAATCAACCAAATATTTACCATTGATCCCCATCTTCTTAAACTTGTGGATTATAGGAGGGATGTCGTTTGAATTGCTTGATTTTGCTCCTTTGTTTGATCTTATTGATGCTCATTCGCTTTGGCATTTATCCACCATTTTACCTCCAATATTTTGGTACACCTGGAGCGTCTGGGAATTGGAAACTACAAAGATTAGTATGCAAGAAAAGGAGTAACTCATTCAATTTAATTTAATTTAATTCCCACTATCAACTTCAACCTGATTCAATTCAATATCGTCATCTTTTTTTTTAACACCGGTTGTTAAATTTTGCATTATAAATTCATCAGCTGTAGGACAATCCAATAAATTTAGTTGTTCCATGGGGAACACTTTGGGAAGGAAACATGCCACTATAGCGAAAAAAATCAATACTCCTGGGAATCCAACAGCTCCTTTTGTATTTGTTATTCCAAACTCTGCTCCAAATCCAACAAGTTCCAATAGGGTAAAGTAGAATAACCAATTCTTGGATATTTTCTTGTATGTTATATATGGTTCAATTAACGGAGTCTGGGTTCTTTCCATAAAGAAGAACCGTATTTTGTTTGTTATTTCATTTCCATTTATACCTGTAATCCCCATAATTAAAAATAATCCTGCCAACACGGCTTGTGGGATTAACCCCAAGACAACCAAGAATGGTCTTGTCATTAAACATAGCGTGAGCAATCCTTGGAACGTATTTGTAGCTCTCTGTTCGACAATCTTAATGATATTATTATCTTTATCATGAATACATAAAGAATCTGAATGCAATGGAGCCTGAGGGATCAATCCATTCGGGGCAGGTAAACCTATGATCCCAGCTAACCCAGTGGTTAAACCAAGCAAGAAAAAATCCCAATGGAAACCTGAAGGTTTCCGCAATGGATATTTCGATGATTGACACATGAGTGAAGAAACGTTATGATCAAAATAGAAAAGAAGTGTTAGTAATATACCAAATGGTAAAGCTAAGAAAACATGACCCACTGAAAGATCCCAGAAATGGATAAACCATCCATAAGGCCTTCCTCCATCCACAGGATTATAACCAGAAGTTGTCGGATGGAATGATTTAGTGATTGGAAGTTTTTGTAAATGAGTTGTGGATAAATACCCACCAAAATGAATAAACCCAGTAAAGAAAATTACAGCCATGGGCACCCCATAATCAGCGAAAATTTTCCGTATAGGTCTTTTCAAGTAATTTGAATCTGTGCCAAAGATAGTGGACCCAACACCAAAGATAACCATAAGCAAACTGATCATCACGGAGCAATAACCCGCCTCGACAGACTCTTTAAACTGCGAGGCAAGGATCTGTATACCCTTTTGTATATATATCACACATATGAAAAACCCAAATATATCACATGAGAATTTCGTTATAAGCTTCAAATAATTAACTATATTGAAAACCGCAATGATCAAATGCAACACCATCCCCCATAGGTAAACCCAGCACATAAAGGGGAAGAAAGGAACACCCATAGGCGTCACGATCTCATACACAGTATACGAGAAGATCGATATAGGTCCAGTGACACCAACAATACACAACGGCTGACAACTAAATAGACCAAACACCACACCGGCAATAGCGCTGCTTAGCAATACTTCATTGACCCCGTAGGATCTGTTTGTCTTGTTGAATAAGTCCTGTGCAAAGGCCATTGATGGGAGCAAGTTTGTGAAGAAGATGTATGTTGTTGATGGGATTGTTCTGTATTGGAGGGCGTCTGTCCAGTCTGATTTGTAGTACCGTATCCTCCCTTTGACGTCGTTGTACATTCCTTCTCCGATGTTGAACAACATCGTTGATTTGACTATAATTATGTGAATTTTGGTGGGTTTTTTTGGTGGAAAATATTTTTATTTTATTTATTTTATTTATTTTTGATCTTATCAATTTTATTTTTTTTATTTTCTTTTTATTTTTTCGGTATTTATTTTATAGTGGAAATCATGAGTTTTTTCAATATTGAAGTTGTTTCTTTTATTTTGTTTATTGTGTTTCTAGATTCTGGATTTAAAGCAACTAATGTTTTAGCTTGCAGTATATGATATTAATTAATAATTAAATTTTTTTTTTTTACTTATATTTTCCACCAATATTGCTTTATATATATTATTAATCTACAAAAAATGCTGCAAAATCAACATAAAAATTATCAAATAAATTTTAATTCAATCAAATAATCTTCAAAATTCGCCAACAAAACAACCCAATTTTCAATCATTATCACCACTCAATTCACTCTTCGCCTTCTCAACGTAATTCCCTCCAGAATTTGGATTCTGCCATCCAGTCTCTTCACACCCATCCTTCATATAATCAGCAAATGGATAATTTGCACCCGTCTTGATCTTCTCATCTCTATCAATGATCTTCAAATCAATTTGTCTCTCAATCAACTCATCTAAATAGTTATTTATATGATCTCTGAACTTGTCGAAATTCTTGTATTTTATTATACCTTCTGGAGCTTCAAAGATGATTTTCTTGATTATCGATGGAATCATAGGTTCATCTTTCATCTCCTCGATGGAGAAGAAAATAGGATGGTTTGTGAATATGATGGCGTTGGATCTGGGCAATCTTCTCAATGTTTGTCTCTCAATTCTCACGTTGAATTCTGTTGGTTCAACACTGGAATCAACTTTTTCATCTTCTTTTAATGCATAGACGTTGTTGACTTTCAATTTATGGTCCCATGATATATACCATGATGCTCTCTCGACTGGATCACTGGGTCTCATCTTGGCAAACCATTTCTCCATTGATTTTTTCAATTTCTCTTCATAGTATGGAACATCAGTATGAATGAAATCCAAATGTTTACCAATCTTATAATCAATTCCAAAAGACCCACCTGGGAATGGCACAGCGGCAGCAACAAGATAATGCATCCCATCATCTCTTTTCAACACAAGATAGAAATCTTCTTTGGCCATTTTGGAAACATATATCAATGGGTGCTCTTTTAATGGTGTAGACATATCCAAAAACTCACCAGTCAACTCATTCATAACAGAAACCCCATCTTTAGAAGTGAATAACAATGGATACCTTTTCAACATATGATCTCTCACAATCTCCATCAATTCCAAACACGCATCTTCAGATTCAGGTAACCAATCAATATTCTGTTTCCTATACGTGTGATAGATCCTCTCTTTCTCTTGGATGTAATGCCAGTAATACTTATCCATATCAAGCCAGTGATTTATATCCAATTTGAAAATCGCCATTGTCTGATGATATGGCCATCTGAAAGGTCTCCATGGTCTGTCATCATACGTTTTAACTTGTTCTGGAGTTATGTATAATGGAGTTGGTTCCGGTAATGGAATATCCTCTGTCTGTTCTGTCTGTTGCTTTGTATCATAGGACTCTGATGGTGATGCTTTGATAGGTTCACTTTTCTTTAATGATCCAATTTTACTAAATATTGATATTATTTGTTTATGTGATAATATCAAGGAAACTGCTATGGCTCCAAGAATGATTTTGGGTAACATTGCCATGGCAATTTTACTTAAATATATTAGTATAATTGATAATAGATATACTTATTTATATCTGAATGGAATCAACTTGTGTCATTATATCAATGAGTTTATATACAAATCACATATTAATATCTGATAAGAAATCTACGGTCAAATCAACCTATTTTGGTAACTCTTATTCCCATCGTACGTTAGTACCGTTGTAAATTTTACACATGTAATCCAGATTGATCCTTAACTTAATATTACGTATTTTGCTAGGTCTACCGTCTGAGATAGGTGTATATGTTATTGCTCGAATCTCACTTTCTCTTCTACGATCTTGGCTGTTGCTTTGTTTGAATACCATTGATTAGTATCGTACAACTCAACAATTACAGTACTCTACTCACGAGTCACTCCCATCTGCTTGATTTTAATTTTTGCTGCATCGTTTTCCATGTGATTCAACCAAATTTTGACAAGATTGTTCATCAGATAAGGATTCACTTGGGGGATACATTTGCCCAATCGGGAAATTCAGGGGAATTGCAGCCAAAAAAAAAAAAAATAGAAAAAAAAAGAGGTCTGTCATGTGATACGTCATGTGATTTGAATTTTGAAAAATCGATTATGTAATATGATCATGTGATGATTTGAATATAATAATTACATAATCAATATAAGCATTTGTTTTTGAACTTTTGTGGTTAAAGTTTTCAATTTATTCAGTGTTCCTGTTGAGTTGAAGGTGCAAGTGTTGTCAGATATCTTTGACTGATGTTAAAGGGAAATATCAGGAATTAGTTCTGGCCATGTAGAATAAAGAATCGATGTATCTCTTCTCTGAAACAGACATTGTAGAGATAATTAGAATCAAATCTGTTCTGTAGTCTTCAATAGAAAGATCAAGTCAGACGTGACACTCGTAAATTATGATAACTTTGATTTTGTTCAGACATGGGCTTCATGAAGAATAGAGAGTAGAACACCCATCAACAAGTATAACACAGCAACAGCGAAATAATACAATAATTTTTTTTTCAAGTGTACATTAAATTTTTATGATAAAAGTAATTGCCCAGAGTATTTTATAATTTATTAAAAATATAAATAAATCATAAACGACGACCACGACGACCACCCTTTCTTCTAGTAGAATCAGATGGAACTGGAGTAACATCTTCAATTCTACCAATTCTTAAACCTGATCTGGCTAAAGCTCTTAAAGCAGATTGACCACCTGGACCTGGAGTCTTGGTACCAGTACCACCAGTAGCTCTTAATTTAACATGGACAGCGGTAATACCAACTTCTTTACATTTTTGAGCAACATCTTGGGCAGCTAACATGGCTGCGTATGGAGAGGATTCATCACGATCAGCTTTGACTTTCATACCACCAGTGACTCTGGCAATGGTTTCCTTACCGGATAAATCAGTAACATGGACAAAAGTATCATTGAATGAGGCAAAGATACGGGCAACACCAAAAACTTGGGAACCGTCTCTAGCTTGTGGACCAAGGGTAACGTTTTCTAAAAATTGTTAGTATTTTTTTTCACTTTATATGTTTTGTTGTGTTGATGCATATTTTATCATTATTTGATCTTGTCTGTGTATTTTCCTTCACCCCTTTGAAAAACTAAGTAACACTTTGTCTTCTTCTTTATTCCTATTCCTTACTCCTTATTCATTCAATGAGTATAATTCAAACTTCAATACTTTCCAACAATCATGAAATACTGCAGATTCATCATTCTCCAATAAACGTTTCAAACAAAGTAAATCACAATCTAGTAATACAAAAGAAACCATCAACGTCAACATCACAAAGTACATACCAGTTTTAGCCATTTTGATATAGATACTGAAGTAATAATAAATAAATTTTCAATTCAATTTGATATTCTTAATTACCACTATGCAAAACTGGACCACCAAAACAGAATTTCCTCGCAAAGAGAAAAAACTCGAGCAAAGAGAATGGGAGGGTAACACACAATTGTTTCTTTGGTTTCTCACTTAATAAAATTTTAGTAGTGGGGAGTGCGAAACACAATTCTTCACACTAGGAAAAAAATGTCCAATTTTCGATTTGAGTCGCGAATTATGTGCGGTACGATAATTACAGTGTGCTTTATCTTTGATACGTGAATATCTGAGAATGCACGTCCCGTCTGGGAGTAAACAGTCACAAAATGGCTGCAAAAAAATGATAGCGGATTTTTAGACAGTAGATGTTGTCAAGACGTTGTTGACAGTGAAATAATTGGAACATGTTACAAGAGCGCAGATTGACTGGATTCAAATGATTTGGCTGTCTGGCAGATAAAAGGTGTCATAATATACTTAGATGTAGTTAAGTGATTGGAATATTATATAGGCATTAATACTGCAATTAGATAATTCTATACGTCAGTACGTAGAGTTATACCAACTAATATAAATATATACAATATTTGATTGTAAATCGATTATAGAATAATTTATGAATTAAATACTATTGACAAAGATACACGTCTGCTGTAATTTAAACTCTAGCTAGCGTGTGGTTCAACAACATAGTAAATATGAGATAAATGTACTCAGAATTCTATTCATCGGTGAACAAGTTACTCATAGTTATAGTTATGGACTAAAGTTGCCTATATGTCAGTAGTTGATTTCTTCCAAGTGATATAAAAAGTTCCCATGAAAAGATGCAGCTAAGCTGGTATTTATATGGTTTGGAGAACAGCCAATTGACAATGAGCAGTGGCGTTGTAAATTGTAATATTAACTCGTATTGGAATTCACAGAGCTGCTAGTTCAAACTAGTCGCTTCATAGTATCGATTGTAGACTTCACCCAACCAAGATCTAGCTTACACTGCAATCGAGATGAATATCCGTACAGTGTATAACTTGAAAATCTATTATATACATACGCACATACGCACAGCAAATTTAATTTGCTGTGCGTATGTATATTGCACGAGCTGATAAATCGAGCAACATCAATGGGCAATTGAGATAGATCTATCGACGATATTTGAATAATTATTTACGTACATCGTCACTATATATTGAATATTAATCAATAAATAATATAAAGTGTTTATGAAATTACAAAAACTAATATAATTATAATAACATTAATTTAATAGAACTATTCTTATTGATCATATAATTGAGTTATGTAGCATTTCAGTCGCGGAATTGGTTATAATGCTCCACATAATCTTGCAAATGTCGATCGAATATTTAATAACATAAAGCTCTCGCGAGTCGCCATCGTTGCAAATCCTATATGGAGTTAGTAAAAATATTTCTCATTAATATAATATATAACAATTGAATGTAAATTAGTCCAAATTAAATTTGGTGATAAAAATTCTGGGAATCCGCCATCTTTTATACTTTTTAATCATTATTTTTGCATCGTGTGATAAAGTTCGATAGAGTCCGTATACGAATCTTTATATTTGTCAATTTAAACAAAATAATTTTACAATTTACAATTTGCCACATATGTAAATTGGATGCAAATTTACAATTTACCACATACGTAAGTTGGATCGCAAATTTAAAATTGCAACATCTTTATATAAGGTTTTATCCTGCATATCGACAACATGATAATTTGCAACAAAAATATTGTTCAAAATTAGTATTCACTGTATATTTGCGTCACACATTTACAAGTAATAATTAGGTTTTTATATGCTGAGCACTACAAGTGTATCATGAATCTTCCTATGAGTGAAAACTGCAAGTATGGATAAATAGTTCGGTTATAATTAACATGATGTAATTTTCCAAAAATTAGACGCCCACTAGCTAATATCTGGATTAAATATTGAATTACATAAAAATCTGCGATTTTTGCGAAAACTATAAATACCTGGGAGTTGTCGCCTTCATCAAATATTCAACTGAGATTATATTTATTTATAATTCTTCTACATTTGATTAATTTTTGATCGATCAATGATTTTAATGAATTAATATTATTTAAAACTAATTTGAAATAGGATTTTATTTATATCATGAATTGTTATCATAATCCTGCAATAATACCTTTTAGGTGTTTTATTAATGTTAATATGTCACACTTGGGTTGCCGCTAATACAAAGATCATCATTGTCATTTAAGTAAAGTATATGGATCTTTTGAGGACTTTCTTTTAATTTATTGATTTTATGAGGTATTTGTGACTCTCGGTATCTATTTAGTGTTACAAAAATTTTTTTAATTTTAAATAACTTCATAAGTAGCCAATATTGTTTGTGTACGATTGATTGTAATAATAGGTAAGATCGCTTTTCCGGGGTAATATTTTGTTCATTTATCATAAGTCAAATGCAATATATGATATACTTTCAGTTCTTCAACTTATTGACAAGTTTTGATCTACCAGAGCTACTTTTCATTCAAGCCTATAGGAGTTAAATCGTTGAACTTATAAAGGCTTAGTTGATCAAAAACACAAATATAAATTTTAATATTTATCTTAAAACTAATCAGGTACAATCCTTTGTTACGTATATTTGATTACCACCTGTTTGTAAATAATATCTAGTTAATAGCCGGCTACTGGCACGCTCTGCGATTTAATTAATGGAAGA
The DNA here is from genome assembly GCA_030575015.1 of Cephaloascus albidus. Classification (NCBI taxonomy): domain Eukaryota; kingdom Fungi; phylum Ascomycota; class Pichiomycetes; order Serinales; family Cephaloascaceae; genus Cephaloascus; species Cephaloascus albidus. The sequence continues at coordinate 48,559 of JAJMGN010000258.1, read as the reverse complement.
GTTATAAAAAGGTCTTCGATATTGTCAGTCTCAAATGAGGTTAGATTTGAGATCTTGTCATCTAAGTCACGACGCACATAGTGATAAGAACACATACGATCAAGCTTCACTACAGTATTCATAAACATATATGATATAAACACAATTAACATATATTCATAGAACTCAAAACAATATGCTTGAAGCTACCCGCTCTTGTAAAATATATATAAAGCATTATCTGTAAATTAAACTAATCAAGCCCTGCAAAATGTCTTTCACTTGTTCACCCGATGAACTGCAACATCAAGCATCTCGCAAGATATCGTAGGCTTCCTATATATTAATTAGGGTCATTGACCTTGAAAGTTATAACTTGAATTTTTAGAGAATAATGTGGATTATATATAACACGCTATTTATAGTTGTAAATTCAATTATTGAAGAGCGCTGTTGAAAAAGTTGAAAGCCACAAAAGCAGCATATATAATATAATGAGGCTTGAGAAGCCTACATGTTAGTATAGTTGATTTCTTTCAAGTTTCGAGTGAATTAATCATATAAATGCAACAAGCTTTCATTAAATACAGATCAAGTGGTGTTTATGTTGCTTGTCAATAAACAGGGGCTTCGTAGCTCATATTTACAGGTTGGAGCCTGGTTACATTCTTCTAGCACAAGCTGGTTTTAAATTAATCACTCTAATACTCTATAGTATCAATTGTGAAACTGTATTGTATAATCTTGCTTACATGTACTTACAAGTTCTACTGACAACTTAACAGCTAGATCCTAAGTTTTAACTGGCTAAATTAGTCTACAAGAAATATATACAATACATGCAAAGATGACGTATAATGGGTGGTAGATCACATATATGATATATTCAATTACTTTATTGCCAAGCTGATAAACCAGATCTTGATCGATATTCGAATAATTTACATGTCAATAAATGTGATAATATTCAATTAACAAATATAAACAAAACAAATTAGTTACTTTGGGAAACGCTTTATTGAACTATATCACGGTAATTGAAAACCTTAGAAAGAATACCTTATCATGTCCAATATGTAAACCCACATCTTATTCGAGCATTAAACGTGAAAGAATAAATGCGGGTATTAACTTTTTATGTACAATCCTATATATATGAAGTTAGTAAATATGAATTGCAATACTATATTATCATCCTCTAGAATGTATATTGTTCAATTTTATTGTATATATTATAAATCCAAATTTTGGTGATAAAAAACTGGGAATCTACCGTCTTTTATATACTTTTTTCAGGTTTACATCGTGTGCTGCAAGTTTTTATCAACAGGTTTGCGATCATAATATAGTCCGATAGTGCGCCGTCCATAAATCTGTATATTTGTCGATTTAAACAACAATTTACAATTTACAATTACAATTTACAATTTACTGCATATTGAATATGTAAATTTGATGCAATTATAAAATTGCAACATCTCCAGATAAGGTTTGATTATCCTGCATATATCAGCACAATTTGCAACAAATTGTTCAGAAAATATATTCAATTTATATATTTTTACTTCACAAATGGACCTTTCAGGTGGGGGGGATACCATTTAAATACATGATACCTCCTGTCACTGGAGAGTCCGTGCTTCGGGTCTCTTAAATTTTGGCTGCAAATTTCTTATGATGGGTTGTAAATATTGAGCCCGGGCTCGGAACAAAGTAGCTGCTCGCAGCTCAGCTAATATAATTTTGATAAAAATTTCTACAATATAATCAGATGTAAAAATAATATGTCAATTAAGTGGTAAGTAAAAGCATATAGTATATTATGAAAAGTTAGCACCAAAGATATGAAGCAAAATTGAAACTAGGAAAGAGGAACAAATATTGTCCACTTATAAGCAACTAAATTTAAGCAACAACACAATCGTGAGGAACAAAAGTACCAGTGTTTGGGATATTGATATCGTGATCTTTGTTTTCGGAAGTTTTTTGTGGAGCAGCGTATGAGTTCATTGTATAAGTTATTGTTGTAGTTTGTTTTATTGATGAGATAGAAATAATTGAGCAGAGATGTAGGAATATGAAGCTGTATTTATACAATCTGGAAACTGAGTTGAAACATATTTTTGGTGATTCTTCTGATGCTTTGTTAGAGCTCATTTAGGGAATTAAATGTCGTTGCAATCGTATGAGCAATACTATTTTGTAAATTTATATGACAAATGAACGATATGAAACAAATGCACAGCTAAATGAGCCGGTGCCATCCAATGAATTGACACAAGTATCCAACAGGTACCACCTTGCAACATATACTACTCATGTTGATGTATAACAAGGTCCTTCAAGAAAGTTTCAGATTTTAGAAAAATTGTCGAAATTATTTGCAGCATTTCCGCATTGGGCGACTACAATAGTACATCAACGATTTCAACATGCATTTATATACGATTGATTATTACTGATTCGTGAATATCAGAGATATTTTGAGGCTTCCTGGTCTCCTATTCGGATCGATTAGCTAGATCTTGTGTCTATAGTTAGTAGTACATCATAATACACATATTGATATGTTATACCCTGAGAGGGAAAAAACGTTCTATAAGCTAGTTAGCATTTTATAAGATATCCAGTACGGGCTAAGTTTACGCGATCACATAATGCAATGATGTATTGTCTACTTCTTCAGAATATATATATAGATTTATTAGTGTCTATACCTCTATATCTAGCTATATCCTATAAGAATCAAGTTGTACATCTCGTATCAGTGACAGCCTGACTTTGTATCTTAAAATGGGATGTTATAATTAACCACCTTTCGGTATAATTTCAGGCACATCTGGGGATTTTATTTCGTTGATACTTTACGTAGCCTCGATCTATTTCTGTCTAGAATATATTCCATGGGCGTTGCTCTCTGTTTAGGCTATCTTAAACATCATGTATAAAATGGATTATTGAGCATATATATAACGCTCGATCAGAGAGACTTCAACTAATCTGACCGCGAGGTATTAAGGACTGACACTTCTATACAGACCAGCATGGCTTACAAACATCTTCAACTGTACTAGGAGTATATTTAATATTGGAGCATGAAATGCGCCTATGGCTATCATATTGTCATGAATCATGAGCTCGACGTATATATACACTTGCCATATTATCAAGATTTGAACCTCCTGAACAAGTGAATCTTTCTTTTCGGAGCATTAAATCAGGTTTAATATTTATATTCAACTCAAGATTAGATCTGCTTTTCTGTATCATTTCTTGGATGAATATAACATCGTATATTGAATTTTTGAAAATTATAATAATCAGCCGCACATGCAGATATTATGAAAGAGTATACCAATGGAAAATCAAATTGAAGATGTTTCTGCTGCTTTAAAGCTTTTAAATAGACCTGAAGTGATTCAGATGAGCATCCACTCTGTTTAATTTAAATAGGTCGCAATATATATTAAATCTGAAAAAATAACAATAGTGGTTCTTGATTGGATTAATAGTAATTGAAAATCCCGTATATATGTGGATCAGTTTATTGCACTAAAAATTATCTTGGAATATCATTAAAACTCCACAGATAATTGACTGGACCAACCAGTTGCTGTAGCTCAATAAATATTATCAATAAACATACTCACGTAATAATCAATAATTAATCCTACAACAAAGTAAATGACAAAACTTTTGAATATTCTCTATATGAATAAATTAATAAACAAAACCTAAGATTTTACCAGAAACATGCTTTCTTCTAGCTTCTTCATGATCCATAATACCAGCAGAAGTAGTCAAGATAACATAACCAAATTGTCTAGCAGGTAATAAATTATCAGTCCATCTTTCAATATCATCAATCTTGACATTGAATCTTGGAGAGATAACACCACACTTGTTCAATCTACCGTTTAATTGAACAACAATCTTACCTGATCTGTGATCATCAATGTATTCAAATTCAGCGATGTAACCATGTTTTTGCATAACTGATAAAAATTTAATGATAACTTTTGAAGATGGTCTGATTAAGACTTGACGTTTACCGGTTTTTTCGGCATTGTTGATGGCGTTTAAAGCATCAGCTAAGGCAGAGGTTCTAGTCATTCTGTATTGGTTGATTAAAGGATGGTTTTAAACTGTGTTTATTTCTTTGAACCACTGAAATTTTTCACCCAAAAATCGATATACTATTTCTTTGAGCGGGAGGATCCAAGAGCTCGTAACCAGAAAAATAAAGAAAAATAAAAAAACAGTCACAAATTTCCATCTGCGTTAATTTCAGAACGGAAACATTTTGGGCAAAATGAAAATCGCGAATTTTGGTTTTGAGTGGTGAGATTTGGTGGAAAATGTATAATTAATTTGTGAATATTTTACACCACGAAGATAATATTGATAGAAGATAGTCAAATTAGTTGAAGATGCCTGTATGTATTACTTATTGCAGAGCGTATGATGTTACTGTTGTTGTTTGACTGTTTGAATAAAAGAGAGAAATGGGAAGCGAATGGATTAATTGAAGATGAAATATACATCGAATGTATATCAAGATGAGAAGGAAGACATCAATAGTGAAGAAAATAACATTAAAATAACATTAAAATAACAGGTAAAGTAAAAGAACAAATACTAACAAACGTATAGTCCCAAAAATCATTCAAAACTAAGCAAAAGTTAGCTAAAGCTCAAAAGCAAAATCGTCCTTTACCACAATGGATCAGATTAAGAACCAACAACACTATCCGTTATAATGCTAAAAGAAGACATTGGAGACGTACTAAGTTGGGTATCTAAACAAACTGCGGTTTCATTTATATGGTTTATATTTGGTTCAGTTACTTATCTTTAATCTCATGGTTTAATGTATTATTGCATGTTTATATATTGTATTATTCAGTTATCTTGTCGTCCTTTGGAACAGTTATTACTGAAAAGCTACAGGCTGTTAAGTTAAAGTATGTCATGATAGGACCAGTGCACGAAGTAGAAGTTGATATAAAGCCCTATAACACGTCAATCTCTTAATTACCCTCTGCAAGTTGTGAAATATATAAAAAGTATTTCTAGACGTGATATTTTCATTACTGGAAAAATATATGTCAATGAGTTTAATCAACAAGTAAAGTAAGTAAAATTATGATGATAATGATGAAATGGCAATACATAGCTAGATAGTATATGATTTATAATGACTAAAACGTGTTGCAAAAACTGAATTATTTTAACTTGCTTATATAGATTATTAACATATTTAGTATGTTTGTATCAATACATAGATCAAAGAATAGTATAAAATTGTAGAATTGATATAGTAATTACATAAATACAAACATGATAATATAAATTCATTATATACACTCGTTATACCAGATCAAACAGTCTCTTCTTCGAAAACAGTTTCAATTGGTTTTTCCATCAACGAAGCATGAGACAACACGGAAACAGAAGAGGCACCAATCAACCACATCATAGTGGAGATAGGAGAGGCCAAGAACCCCAAAGGGATAGCAACAACCATTAAACCAGTGTACAATTGTGACTTGTTGAATTTGCCAAATGGTAAAATCAATTCATCACCATCAAGTAACGAGATCCCGTATACACCACCAATAACAAATATTATAACAAACAACAACAACAAGTTTGTCAATAATGAATAGACACTTAATAAGGCTATTATCGAGACATAGTTTGTAGAGAAGTAACCTAAATTGTATGAGACTCTATTTTGGATTTCATTGAAGTTTTCTGGTTTTGATAATCTTCTAAAGTCAAAGAATTCCTGTGGAGATTTGATATTTGAGAATTTGGACTGTAAAGCACCTGCGTCATGCTTCTTATTAGTATTTTGTCTTTGATCTCTCTTTTGTTCAATTCAATACAATATAATTATAAATACATACACGAAGACGTTCTAAATTAAGACGTTCAGTAAATTGTGAAAACTAATCGTTAGTAATCCGTTCAAAGACAGACAAAAAGGCAGTGTAAACAAAGACACATACGGGAATGTTGGAAAATTGAGCTAATGACATTATATTTGATTTAATTGTGATTTGAGATCAATAAATTTAAAATAAATTTTGTTGTTTATTTGTTGTTTATTTAACACATATTCAATTTCATTTGAACTGCGGAACACAAAAATGGTTGGGACACGCAATTTTATTGTGGTTGTTAATATATGGATCAAAATATTTCATCTGTTTATGATGGTTTTACTCAATGTTGTAGTTAGTTTGCGCTGTTTAAATTAGTTTAGATGTAAAGAACAGCTTAAAAGGGTTCATTTGGTTGTTTTCTTGTTAAAATTGGCTGATTTTTCATTGATTTACTCAAAACTTTTCAAAACTTTTCACATAGGTATACCAATTGAAACACCAGTATAAAACTACAAATAATAACAGTAATATTAACATCTCATATAAATTTCAAACGAGAAACCCCATTCTGACATATATATAAAACAAAACAAACGAAAACCACTACTTAAGCTTCTTCTTTGGTCTTAATTGATTAGTGTGACCACATTTTCTCTTACGACAGTTGGTTGCTCTTGGAGGTAATCTAGCATAACATTTACGACAAATGGATTTATCACAGTTGTATTTGGAAGCCAAGGCCTTTAATGAAGGTTCAATGATACCACCTCTTAATCTTAAAACTAAATGAAGAGTAGATTCTTTTTGGATATTGTAGTCAGATAAAGTTCTACCATCTTCCAATTGTTTACCGGCAAAGATTAAACGTTGTTGGTCTGGTGGGATACCTTCTTTATCTTGGATTTTGGATTTGACATTGTCAATAGTGTCTGAAGATTCAACTTCTAAGGTAATGGTTTTACCAGTAAGGGTCTTGACGAAAATTTGCATTTTGACCTATTGTTTCATTAGTATTTTGTCTTGTCTTGCATTCTTCTTGATTGATGTTATCTTCTCTTATTCCTCATGTCCATTTTATTCATATTTGTTTACAATATTCAAACATTTAACATTTCTTCACGTTATCCAATTCTAATGAACGTCTCTCATTGGATTCAACTTCCACAACTTGTCCAGATTATATAAACTGTAAAGACAGACAATCAACAATCAACAATCACGTAGCACACAAACATACCTTTGTTTGATAATTAAATCTTACACTATAAAATTATATCAAATGAAAAATTATATACAAAAAATCAGTTTCAAAAATTGTGAGAAACATTTCGTCGAAGTGAAAGTTTTGGTGAGGAATTTCGTGGAGGCTTGTGCCCTGTTTTTTTCTGTGAGAGCGGCCAGAATAACAGTCACATTGGATTTGGTAATGAGTCGGTCTGTGATTTACAGTTCAATGTCACTATATATAAAAAAGCTCCAGCGTAAATGTGAGCACTATATAAATTGATAGTCATGTGATGTATCATGTGATATATCATGTGGTGATAAGAAAAGTATATAAAGTGTTGCAATTTTCGATTACCATTTTCTATAAATCAATATACTGGTTGTTTACGTAGCTGAGAGCCCCAAACATACATTTTCTTTATAGTGAATTCAAATGCATAGCTTGTGAAACTTATTCTCATCAAGTGTACAGCTTCTCTACTTCGGAGTTTCCTCCCAGCTTTATAATTATTCTTCACAAGTTTTAAGAGATCAATTCTAGAAACGAAGAGAACAAACTTAAAGAAATTAGAAGAGGAAATCCCGATAAAGAAGATGTACAATATCTATGACATTGATGGAAATATGGCTTGAAACCAAGAGTACTTATCAAAGTATCTTCAAGTTGATGTGAGGGGACAATCAAAATAAATGCTATTTAAAGATGTCTTATCGTTACAAGGCTAATATAAGATAAACTTGAAGGTAACGATCAAGTTGAATCACGTTTTGGAGATACTCAAATCAATGAGGAGTATCTTAACACCACTGTGCAATGAAGAAATTGATATACATATTAAAAAGTACTATGATATGATAAATATTGAAAATAACAATTAAACAAAACCTAAATCTTTTCTAACCATAGCTTTACAAATAGGATGATAACTATCCTCCCACTTCAAAAAAGTCACCACAGCCAACTCATGATCCACATTATTCAACAATACATACCCAGGCCTAACAAACTTCATCCTCCCCACAGTGCCCAACCAATCAGCCAACTCAGGGTACGAATCCATAACTTGCGCAGTGAGTAATAATCTAAACCAACGGAACACAACTTCGGCGTTTGCAGAGGAGTTGTATGTTGGATATATGGATTTCATTGCCTCGACTGCGGTTTTACCTTGTGTGGAGTTCCAATTGAATCCGAATTTCCCGTTTGAAGATACTAAGGTGTCCAAGAAGACCACGTTTTGGTTTGCTGAGAATTGTGAGATGTCATTTTGGTTGAATTTTTGTTTGTATTGGTCAAAGTTGGTGTTTTGTTTAACTGCAGTTATCCAATTGTCGGCTAATGAGTAACATTGGTCAACTAATGTTGTATCGAATTTTGGTTTTGGTGGGAGACCAGGTTGGTATAACCAAAGATCCCAATCAATTGTATCAAGTAGATGTTTTTGCGTGTGGAAGAATGAATATAATGTATCTAAGAATTCATATGTATCTAATGATTTATATCTATATTTTTTGAAATAGTATGGGATGAATGGATCAAATACACTTTTCCCACCAAGGACATTTTCAATATGGAATAACAAATTGAAACCTTTTTCATACGGAACAGTACTGAATGAATCATCAGGATCAGTACCATCTTTCAAATCCTGAACCAATGTGGAAAACCTAATTGCACTTTCCCCCATTGCATTAATAGTATTCTCCAAATCAGTCCAACCTATAATCGCACTGAAATGTCTAGCGGATTCTCCATGCAATTTCCCCAAGATTCTTCTCTCGATATATACCGTCCATCCTTCATTAAGCCAGAAATGCTCCCATGAACAATTAGTCACCAAGTTCCCAGACCATGAATGAGCCAACTCGTGCGCGAGCACATCAACGTTCTCACGATCCCCTGAGACAAGTGTTGGTGTTGCAAATGTTATATTTGGATTCTCCATCCCACCGTATGGGAACGATGAAGGTAAGATTAATGCATCATAGTTTTCCCATTCATATTCAAAGATTAACGTTTCTGCAACTTTGATGAAATTCTCCATATCGTTTTCAAATTCATATTTACACTTGTCTATGTTTTTAGATTCACAGAATACGTGTGATCTTGGACCAATTGGGGCCGATACGATATCACCACTAGCTAAAGCAACTAAATACGATGGGATTGGAATTGGTTGTTCGAAAACATATGTGTCTTTATCGCTTGTTTCGACATTTCTTCCAGACATTAAACTTGGATATGGAGATTCAACTTTCATCAGGTATGGAGTTTTAACCGCTGGCGTATCGAAACATGGGAAGAATGAACGGGCATGGATGGCTTGACATTGTGAGAATAAATATGGAGCAGTCTTGCCATCTGTAGCTTCCTTGGAGAGGAACTGGAGAGCTGTGCACTGGTCAGTGGTTTCAAACTGAATCTGGAGTTTTAATTGCACATTTTTCTCAGCGGCTAATTTTATTGATATCGCTGAGCCCAAGGGTTCGATTCTCTTGTTGACAGTGAACTCCACTGGTTTGCCGTCCACTTTAGCACTATGGATTTGCAAGTACGAGGAATCGAGTCTGATCTCGGATATATCTGACCTGGTGGAGAGTTGATAAGTAACATCACCAGCAACTTTCTGCTGTTCAAAGATCACCTGGAGGTTGAGCGTAGTGTGGGAGATGTCGAAATCTTGATAATTTGACAATGTGGATGGATCTTTCTCGGGTGAAGACACTGGTCTGTACTTGTTGACCACTGAGTGCATCTTGCTTGTTTTAATCAGTTGAAATGACTGGGAATGTCTTGAAATTGAGTAAAAAGGTGCAAACAAACGATTTCTAATTAATTTGAAATTAATAATATTTTCTTGTTTCAAGGCAAGAAACGAGCCGTCCAGTTGTTGGGCGTGTAGCAGTTTGGTTGATTGGAAGTGAATTGATCCAATTAAACGAGTTTGACGTCTTTGAAACTCGTTGCAATCGCACTGTTTCTGGGCGGCTAAAATCAGTTTTAAACATTTTTTTTGTTTCTTGAATTGTTTCATAATTTTGTGCAATTTTGTGCAATTTGAAAGAACGAAATCGCGATTTCTTTATACGGTTTTTGTTTCTTCTTGGAAAAAGAATTTACATTTTATTTACATTTTATTTTGTTTCTACAAAAATGTTGTTTTGTTGTTTTGTTGTTTGTCGTTTATTTTAATATTAATTGAAGATCAGTTGATGAAAGTTGTGGAAATTGTGGAAATTGTGATAATTCTGCAATAATTCTGGTAAAATCCGCAATCAAAATGCAGCAATCTTCAATATCAGCACAAAATATGAAAATCTGGAAAAATGAGTTGACTTTATATAATAACAGAAATTATATCTCTACAACAACTAATACAGTCTGCAGCATTGAGCAATTCCACTCTTCACATATCAAAGGTGGCCCTTCTCATAATTTCTACTTTCTTTTTAACTATCGTTCTTTATCTTTAGCACACGAGTTCCAACTGATCTCTCTACTTTACAAGTTACATGCTATAATTACGTAAACGTATCAACTCAAGTTGCAAAATGAATTTAAATTAATTTTTGTTGCACTTTTGCTGCATTTTTATAAACTTTTATAAACTTTTAAACTGCAACAACATAAATAACAACAGAGAAGTGGCATCACTTCCTTTTCATATACTTCTCCTTATATATCCAACTATTCCCTATAGATTTCGCGCCCTTCACCTCAGCCAACCTAAACCACGCAGCAGACCTAAACAAATCTTTCTTCCTATGAGGTCCCTTATTAGACCACAACGTCCCAGCCTGACACATTGCATCCACGTACCCCAACGCTCCAGCTTTCTCAATGAACTTCAACCCTTGTACTTGATTCTTTAAAACCCCCCATCCATTAATGAACGCCATTCCAATCTCAAATAACGAAGGTGCTAATGGTTCAGGGTATTTGTTAGGAGTATTGTTCTTGTCTAGTGTGAATGGATCAACACTGAATTCAAAATTTATGGCGGATGCAAAATCTAATTTACATGCTTTGCATAACCATATGAATGAGTTCTTATCGTCTTTGCGTACGCCGTACCCGTACCTTATAGCTAACCCATAAAGCAACATTGCATTCTCGTTCCCCTGGTTTGCAGCTATATTTAGTTGGTATGATGCCTCTCTTTGTTTCCCTGAGTTTCGTAATTTTATAGCTAGTTCAACACGCGCGTCTGGAGTTAGCACGCTCATGGGAGATGATGAATTTGATCTTTCTCTATTCAAGATATCTGATATCTTGTTCCCTGTTTGAAGATGTGCATTCATGGAGGAGTCATTGGAATCGTTTCTCTTGGTGTACATCATGGGTGCGGATGGTGTTCTTAGCAATGATCTATGTTTGTCACTTAACCCAGTACTGAAATTAAACTCACCGTTATCCAAAATATGTTCATCTTCATCGTTGGTGTTTTCGTTGTGCAATACTGGTGCTGTTGCATGGTAAAAACTTGAATTGAATGATTTTGTTAATGAGTTATTGCTACTTTCATTCATCAACTCATTGCTGAAACTAATCATATCCGATGGATTCGATAATGAATGTGAATGTTTCCCACCGTGCGAATTAGCTATTGAAATCATCTCAACTTCATTATCCTCCTCATCATCCTGTTGGTATGCAGACTCTGGTATTTCAAGTATAGGATACGCCTTCTCAATCCTGGTCTGTGACGCAGGCTGCACTTGAGAAACTTGTGTTATTATAGTTGGCCGTTTCACTTGATTTATAGTAGACCCCATAAGTATCGCCAACTCAGCTGCAGATTTCCCATCCCTTTGATAATTTGGTGTTCTATGATCATTTGTGGATTGATACTTGATTGAATTTGGCCTTGTACTTGTACTTGACAATTGTTCATCATCATCAAAACCTTTAATCGTAGCATTATCATCAAACTCGTCATCTAAACCCAACCTATCCAATAGTCTCCCCGTCGTACTGATACTATCAAAACTAGACCGTCTCTCCATCGCACTTTGTAACTCTTCATCATCTTCACTCTCGGGCTCATCTAGACCTAATCTATCTAGTAATCTCCCCGTTGTGGCCACACTTTCAAACGAAACAATACTATCTCGATGATAATTTTCATCGTTGTTTCTTTGGATGTCTCGTTGGAGTTCTATCTTGTGTAATGGAGATGCGTTGACGTATGTCTGATTGCCTAAATTTGTATTCATGTTTTTTTTTTAATGTGGTTTTAGTTTTTTTTATATCAATGTGGCTTTTCTTTTTTTTAAAACTCGATGAATTGTTATATAAATGGATGTGGTTTGAATTATGTATAGGGTTTACCGTTGATGGTTGGTGTTTCTGGTTGTTCAATTGGGTTGATTTTGGTTGGATCTTGAATGGAAATTGGTTGAAAAATGGTGGAAAATGGAGAGATTTAAATTTATCTTATTGATCTCGTTAAGATTTTTTCAGATTTATTTCGTTGTTTCGATGAATAATTGGTGAATTGATGTGTAAAACTACGATAAAATTTGGCAGATTTATTTACAGATATTTACAGATATTTCTTACAGTTTAAATTGGTGAAAATAATATAATTTCTACTTTTCAATTTCTCTAATTCTTTTAATCAGTTTCTTTTAATTGTTTTTCAACTGAGTGAAATTTATTTTTTATTTTTTATATCATTTTTTATTTTTTATTTATTTTATTTTTCGCCATTTACCCAATTGGGAATCCATCAACAATTATGCGCTTACGCCGACTCAACCAACTTTATGCACTTACGCAACCCATCATCCGAAATTTATATCAAATCAACATCAAAGTTTATCAAATATTCATCAACAAAACAACAACATCCAAAACAAACACACAAACAATGGCAGAAATCACTCTCGGGAGATATCTCTTCGAAAGACTCCTGCAAATCAAAGTCAACACCATCTTTGGCCTCCCAGGCGACTTCAACTTGTCTCTCCTAGACAAAATCTACGAAGTTGAAGGCATGAGATGGGCAGGGAACGCCAACGAGTTGAACGCTGCGTATGCCGCTGATGGCTACTCCAGGATCAAAGGTTTATCTTGTGTCGTCACAACATTTGGTGTTGGTGAGTTATCTGCGCTTAATGGTATCGCTGGTTCTTTTGCTGAACATGTTGCTGTGTTGCATGTTGTTGGTGTGCCCTCGATACTGTCCCAGGCTAAACAATTATTACTACATCACACATTGGGGAATGGTGATTTTTCAGTGTTCCATAGAATGTCAAATAATATCAGTCAAACCACCGCTTTTATATCAGATATACATTCTGCACCTGGTGAAATCGATAGGTGTATCAGAGAAGCATATATATATCAGAGACCAGTGTACGTTGGGCTACCAGCGAACCTTGTGGATTTGAAAGTACCCGAATTGTTGTTGCACACACCTATAGATTTGTCTTTAAGACCTAATGATCCAGAAGCCGAGGATGAAGTTGTATCTAGTGTATGTTCACTCATGGCAAATTCAGAGAACCCAATAATACTAGTTGATGCATGTGCCTCGAGACACAACGTTAAACAGGAAGCTAAGCAATTGGTTGACATAACACAATTCCCTGTGTTTGTTACACCGATGGGGAAAGGTGGTGTTGATGAACAACACCCAAGGTTTGGTGGTGTCTACGTGGGAACGCTTTCAAACCCTGATGTTAAAGAAGCCGTTGAGTCTGCGGATCTTGTGATATCTATAGGTGGACTAATGTCAGATTTCAATACTGGATCATTTTCATACCTGTACAAGACTAAAAATATAATTGAATTCCATTCAGATTATACCAAAATCAGACAAGCTACATTCCCAGGAGTTCAAATGAAATTCGCCATGAATTCAATCTTGAAAAAAATCCAAGATTATAAGTTACTGTATCAAGTTAAACCTGTCCCTAAGATAAATACAGAACCAATGAGTTACCCTAAGGATACAATACTAACTCAAGAATGGTTATGGACCAAAGTAGGTTCATGGTTACGCGAGGGGGATATAGTCATAACTGAAACTGGAACCTCGGCGTTTGGAATAATCCAATCACGGTTCCCCAATAACACAATTGGGATCTCACAGGTTCTTTGGGGGTCCATTGGATTCACAGTGGGTGCCACATTGGGTGCAGTTATGGCCGCTGAGGAAATTGACCGCACAAAGAGAGTTATACTATTTGTTGGTGATGGATCGTTACAATTAACAGTCCAGGAGATATCAACAATGGTAAGATGGAACACCACACCGTACTTGTTCGTATTGAATAATGACGGGTATACAATTGAGAGATTGATCCATGGACTCACGGCTACTTATAACGATATTCAACCATGGAATAATTTAGGGATATTGCCGCTTTTCAATTGTGTTAATTATGAAACTTTTAGAGTTTGCAAGACGGGAGAAGTTGAGGATTTATTTAGTGATTTCAAATTTGGTGTTAATGATAAGATTAGGATGATTGAAGTTATGTTACCTAAATTAGATGCGCCTGCAAATTTAGTTAAACAAGCTGAGATTACTGCTAGAACAAATTCTCAAAATTAATTGATGTAATTATAGAAAATTGTATGATAAATTATAACCATATAGAGCATATAATTCATTTATTTGACTAATCTATGACTCAAGGGCATAGCAGATAAAGAAATTTATAGATAATAATAATAATAATAATAATAATAATAATAATAATATTAATAATAATAATTACCAAACCAAAACCTGGAAGAAATGACATGTTCAATAATATTCACCTTGATTTTTTATTATTTATTCATTGAGAATTTCAAGGTTTTGCTTCTATGGTAGACCGTAAATCGCAATGACCAAAGACCAGCGACCAGGAGTCCAGTAGGAAGGTTTATAGTTTTCCAGGCGGAAGAAACTGAGTTTCGGGTGGACCCCCCTGGTCCACTGGAAGTCTCCCACCGAAGTTTAAACAGAGATAAAGAAATTGTGGGGAAAGTGTGGATTTATTTTCAACTTCCACTGGACGGGAGATTGGAGCTTGTTGTGAGCTTAAAGGTTGTAAGTTGTTTCTTAGCACGTCCAAGTATCAGGTTGAATCGTTGAACTAAAACAGAAGATGAAATATTGACGAGGAACTACGTGAAGCTAACCCAGTATCCTTGTTAATATAATAGCCAGTTCAAGTTGTCTAACCGGTAACAGATTACTCTGCCAGCCAGTAACCAAATTGATAAAGTAAGTTTCAGTGTCAAATTAAAATCCATTCTGGTGGTTTTATGAATCAAGTGAATATGCAAAATGTGAAGCACAAAATTAACTTCGATTCTCGTCTCGTCATACACTCAGGAATCAGGAGTCAGACTCTACATGGATTGTGATCTTGTGATAAAGTATGGAAGTTTGTACCGTTGGATTTCAGTTTTCAAATCGGGATTTACTATTTATATTTATGTTTATGTTTATAACTTGTAACTTATAACTTATAACGTTCAACTTACAAATTACATTACAGTTGCTAAACTAATGTTTCATGTAAATAGTAAATATTAAATAGTGAACAACAAATAAGTGTAACAATTCAGTAGTGAATCTAAAATCTGACATTATCAGTACATTGGGATATTCCACAGCTTAAAGTGATACGGATATATAGCCCAAGTAGGCAATCCCACTGAAACTCGATCAATGAATAGAAGATAAATGGAAGAATAGCATCTGATCTATTGTGTGTTGCTTTGTTTTACTGTGTTTTACTGTGTGGAATTGGATACAATCAAAACGCTAAAGCTAAGTTGAAATATACGTATGATCTGATCATTCCACTTTCACTTTGTGTATAGCTAACTCAGTACTTAGCAAGTTAGCAATAGTCTTATAAGTTACTTAGTATTAGTTATAAGTTAACTTATCAGTAATAAAATTATAAAGTAACAGTAAAACATTCTGTGCGTATCAAACAAGATCGTAAAGAGTATCAATCGTGCTGCTTTGGCTGTGAATCTGAGATAATTGAAACTCCATTGAAACACTTGAAAGCTGAAAGTTGGATGAGCTTATACACATCCTGTTTGCACAGGTTTACGAGGAGCCAGATTCGCATAAAGTATAAAATCCATAGAATTTCATTACATAAAATAAGATCCTTGTAATTTATACTATACAAGTTAACAACCGTTATACTATAAATATCCAATTGTCCTTACTTGAGTTGAGCCAACTTCAATGGACAATCTTTAAAGTTTGTCTTTGTTTGTTGATAATTTATAATTAGTAAACGATAAATTGCTAAAGCCTAATAGGTTGTAAGTTATAACTTATAATATAAACTGAGCTGGAGGAATATCGTATCGTATATTGATGGTCTATTTTGGGCTTTAGCGCTATCAACAATGTTTGATGATCGGTATGGAAACATATATTACATGATGATACGAGTAGAGTAACGGTTCAGGTTGAAACTTATTATTGTATAATTTGTAAATTGTCACTTGCTTAGTTTAGTTTAGTTTAGTTTATTTAAACTACAAACTAGTGATGATTACCACTTTTAATAAAGTGTATAGTCTATAGTGTAAAGAAAAGATAATATGAGCATTGAGATGGAATTGAATTGAATTACACAAATAGAAAAAGAAGCAATAAGAGAGACCTGCCACCCCTTCTGGAACAGGACACCGTCTGCGTCACACTGCGTCCGACTGCTCCTCAGTGCGCAGCAGATCGAAGAAAAATTGTGAGCCGCAATTTTAGTCACGAATTAAAAATCATTTAAAAAATTAAACAGAAAATTAAAGAAAAATTAAAAAAAAAAAAGAAACGGAAAATCGACCAGAAAATTCAAATAAAAATCACGAAAATTAAATTCGGGAAAAAGCAAAAAGAAAATTTTGCTTCTCGTCTTTCCGGCAAAATGTATTAATACTTGATGAAATCCTTGAATTCCTCCAACCTTGAAATCTTGAAACACATTAAATTTTAACAAAATCACCACATTATTTTTTGCATCTTTTATTTCCAGCTTTCTTACAAAATATCCAGCTCATTTATTTATATTCCCTCCTTATACATAATTAGATTCATCTCCACAAAACATGAGTCAAGTTAATAAGAAAAATGAAAATAATGATCAAGTGTTTTCAGAGTTCAACGATGATCATTTCCGCACAAACTTCTTTGATTCCACCAAGAGAGTGTGTCCTGTGACCAATGACCCCAACAAGAGAGCCAAACTCGATGCATCCATAATATCAAGCCACCAGGCTGCTACTGCTGTTGTGTCCCCATCCCCGTGCTCACCAACAGACATGGATCCAACTTTGGCAGACTCCCCAGTGTCATTATCCACACCCACACAAACCCCTACTCCAGTAGTGGAGCCAACCACATCAGCAGCATCAACATCAACAAAACAGCAGCGCAGATTCAACGTCCAAGGACGTCGCTATAGATCTCGCTCGTTGCCCATATTACACAATTTTTCATCTCGTCAACAAATCATTGCATATAATCATAACCAAATCTTGAGTAAATTACCACCTCCTTTGCCTCCAGTCAACTTGCAGAGCTTGAAGGAAATTGACCTTGCTGAAATCTTGAAGAACCCTCAATTAAGACATGATATCTTATTTGATCCACAATTACAATTCAGACCTAATTTGGATGGTGAAAGAGGAAGAAGAAAGAGAGCTAATATCGACAAGTACTGGCTGGACGTTGAAAAAGAATGTAAAGAAATCTTCGTCACTCCAGAGAAATTCAATGCTGTGGAATCAAGAATACCTACATTATTCAACACTTTACGAGAAATCTTACTTTCATTGTTACCCACCAAGGATAGGGATTCAGTTGCCGATGTTATGGATACTGATTTGCTCATCCAGCAATTAAGCCATGGTGTTTTTGATTTTGTTGCCTTGGCTGAATGGTTAGCTAATGTATTCAAGTCTCATTGTGCACCAATGCGTGATTCATGGGTCACTGAAATGGCATTGAGATTCAAGCAAGCTGAAGATGAAAAATCCATACCTAAATTAATAATGGGTCTCCGTATGAACTTCTCCATCTTGGAGGCTATGAAACTAGATGTTGCAAACCATCAAATAAGAATGTTGAGACCAATGTTGATTGAAACTGCTGTTGAGTTTGAACGTGATTATTTCCAACAAATTATAAGTCGTTGTAAATTAGATTTATCAGATTCTTTGAATTGGTTCAAATCATCATATCATAAAAAACATACCAAAATTAATAATAATAATAATAATAATAATAAAAATAACTCCAAAAAGCAAATTGAAAATAGTCATTTAAGAAATCATATCGTTTCAGCTATATTGGATTTATTATCTTGTCGCAACATGGTTAATGAGTTCCCATCGACTTTGACTTTTGATACAAACAGGCTTGTGTTACTCCGTGCTGATGTTCGTCAACAAGTTTGTATTGAAATCTGTTTATTATACTATAAGCAATTATCATTCAAGAATCAAAAAAAATTAAGTGAACAAGACATCAAATCATTCAAACAAGAGATCTTGGATATCGTCACTGATGATAACGGTAACGTGAAATGGACAAGAAACATCCATTCAATATCATTACAAATCATCAAGAAATTAAATTGGACTAACAAATTCGGCAAGTTGGAATTACCTGAAAGGGAAATTGATTTAGCTTACGGATGGTTAATCAAGCAAATCCAACCAACTTCAATAGTGTATGGGAAGATTGAAGATAAGTTCTTTGGTGAGTTGTATAATATCATAACATCAAGTTTTGAAAATAATGTTATTGATCCAGCAATGGTTCCAATTACGATTAGTGGTAATACAGATAAAAAAATCACCATTGTTAATAATAATATCAAAAATGATGAATTACACAAGATTAGTGAAAAGATATTAAAATTATCAAAATTTCATTGGGATGTTTTTGGAAGTTACTACACAGATTCGATTTCTAAATAAGAGAAATGGTATCATTTCATTTGTTCTTTTTTTTTGTTTTCTTTCATGGATTGTTATGTTTGGTTATGGTATTTTCACATCTGATGGGTTCGTTTTGCATTTTTATCTCTCTTGTTTATCTGCATGTAATTTTGGTAATACAATTTTACCTATAATTATGTTTTTGTAGATTGAAATAGCCCGTACTATATCGTATAACTTACGCGTTAATAACTTTAATCGAGATTGCTATAACGTATTATAAATAATTTATAAATAATTATTTGTTTACATTTCAACAAAGGATAAGTTATAACCGTGAATTTATGGATCCGAGGCCATTAGCAATTACAGGAAGTAACAAGATGTGTCACTGTGCTACAAATTACAATACCTTAAGGTACCAAAGTACCAAATTTTGCTGATTTCTTTTATTTTAACGATCCACATTTCATTTCAGAAACTCCTTAAAATATTTACCAAGGAGCAAGCTTCAAATGAGAAATTTAACTAAAGGAAAAGCAAGGTTGAAATAAGCCTTTGATTTTTACAATTGTGGGTTTAAACTTGACAACAAATGGAACCGTGTAATTGTTAATGAGATAATTGTACTATAAATTGTAATTGACCTCACTGACTCAGTTCACAAATGCAAATTGTTAAACTGCGTAGAAACATCTGTACAAATTCTAATTACCAATTTACTTTTCAAATTTCACCGATATACGATCGGCATTTCATCCATCCCGCCACTATTGCCTGTCTTGGGGGTAAATCATAATTTGTGCACCCTAACGCGTCCTCCTGTCTTTCGGCCGTTGCGTTTCCATTTAGGTTTCCCGAAAGGAAAAACAGCAAAGTGTAAAGTTTATTATTTTTTCAACTTTATTTCCTTGAAAAGAGGGTTTCCTTAATTGGTAAAACGGTTTTGTGGCTGTTAATAATAAAAGAGTTGAAAAAATTAAAATCAGGTCAAAGTCTAATGCCAGATCAGTTACACTTTATACTACATGATCTTGAATGAATTACGTTTATAAAAAATGAGAAACTAGTTTGGTTTATATGAAATTGGCTATTTAAATGTTGGATAGTTATTTAACTTGTACGTAACTTGTGTGCTTTTATGGGAATGTTTCTCGATGAAGAAGTATCTCTTGTATTTCATATATATTACTCTATTGGTTTATAAGTACGCAAATATGCTAACTCCGAAGCGTATTAAATCATTGGATAAATGTTGGATTAAATAAACTTTAAATATACTTGAAAGATTTAATCGAATTTATCCAGATCTTTCCAGTTCTAAATTTAATTTCAAATAGTGTCTAGATCATTCCTCGAAACCTGGCCAGTCATGACTCGTCACAAACATTTTATAAATAACTGTTCCATTAATTCACTCCATGTAATGATATAAATTTACTGCATTCTGCTTATGTAATATATTATGTCATATAATTTTGCAGCCATTACATTTACCACATACATTTAAACTTGGATGAAATATCACATTTACTATAGACAGATGAAGCCTGGCCGGGAATATTTACATGAATGGGGTTGATGAAAAGATCTATTAATACAGAATTAATATTGTATTTTCATGAGCATCAATAATTATTTGATCAAAATTATTCAATATTTAATGTCTGTACGTATCATAATGTTACTAATTATAATATACCTTTCCATGCGCCGTATATCAGAGCAGCTAGAATAAATAAGTAAAAAGTGAGAGTCATATACAGTCATAAGTAGTGCGGCCAATAATAATATTAATCAACAATAATATTTTGATTATATATTTTTTTATTTATATTTACATGTGAATAATATATTAAATTAATTCTCATGATTAATATTATTTATAATATTATAATCTGTTAACATTTCAGAACTAAACTCCATAATAAGCTTATAACTTTAAAACTTATCATGCCTCCTTACTTTGATATCAGCTAGCCTTTTTGTGCTATTTCAAGACAGCTTTAATTTATAAATAAATTTCATAAACATTTCTAGCGAACTGATTCTATTCAAGTCGTAAATAATATTCATTCATGTTTGAACAGACAGCAAGTCAAAACAAACCTATCTTCATTCTTTCATTGTAAAAAGTAGTAATGAGAAGGGGGAAACACAAGTTACTGGATTATCCTCTTAAAAATTTAGTTTGAAATATTTTGTATTTTAGTTCAAATCTGTGGAAAGTTCAGATGATGATCTAAGATCTAAAAGTATTGAATACTCTTCATTTTCGCCCTTATAACTTGGTGTAACTGTAGATGGATTTGTTTTTGATCTGTAAGTTGTAACTAAATTAAAAAATGTCAAAAAAAGCTGAACTACTATCGACATAAACTGAGTTCAACTAATTAAGTCTTAGTTTAAACCACTTATATCATTTTGAGCAGCATACGTACCTTATCAAGTCATTTGGCTTTCAAATGAGACAGAAAAATAATTAGGATAAACATGTCTATTTATGTGAATTTTATGAGTGCAAGGAGATATTTGTGCCATACTGCTTCAGTATTCAAATTATCTATATCTACTAATAGACTTGCTAAGTGAACTTTTAATTGGTTACCACCTACTAATAGTGATAGACCACATGGATACTGGAGTAAAGTAGCAACTGTCAGTGACCTGACCTTAAGTAAAATCCCTCGAAACTTATTCCAAGTAGTTTGAAGGAGATATTCATACGTATTTTGAAACGAAGCTAAATTTCCACATCCAATCGACAATCGATTGGTCCTGTGAACAAATATTGGTGAAATACTACAATTAATACGTTCGATGTTTGCAGGGAATGAAGCCAGTGTATATTAATTAAAGAAAGGCACAAATAAAAGAAAACAAATGAACTGAAAGAAATCATCGTTGACGTTTTATCGCTAGTATATAAACTATAGAATAAGTACAACTATATTTTGGTTAGTTCCCTATACCTGACTTCATTGATAATATTATTATTTGTGTTGCGGTAGGCTATTCCTGTGCTACACCAGTGACCAAACAGATCCTCCAAACAGTGACGAATCACAAATCGAAAGAGGTCTGTTATAAAAGCTTGAAAATATCCAAGTATTTCGAGTAATTATAGTTTTCACGAACAAATTATATATCCAAAGACAACAACACCTACAATGCCCATTTCAAGAATGTTGAATGATGAATACAAGTCAATTGACTTGGCCAAATATCAAAATAAATTTGATTTCCAATCGTTAATTGAATGTATAGATTACACAATCATGGGTATTAAACATGAAGATAAGCTATTTTACACAACAGAGACAGATTATGGTAATTGGATAAGAAACGTTTACAAATTACTAAAAGAGTGTGATCCAGATTTGGAGATCACTGCAACTAGATCAGTCCCCTACGTTGGAGTTTTAGATATTGATCTGATGCCACCAGTGGCTCAGAAATATAATCGGTATAACATGAACAAGATTGAATTGGTGGAATATTGGACTAAGATTTCAAGGTTGGCAATTATTTTGATAGATTCTTCTATTGGACCATGGCATATTGGTGGGATTGATAATGCGTATGAGTATCTCAAAGATTTGAGAGCTAAAAATATGATTAAGACATATATAGGAATTGGGAAAAAACGGAAATAATTAATTAAATTTTTATGAGGAAATCAATATAGGAGAACTTAACTTATTTGATGAAGTGATGAATATTATTTTAGTCTTGAAAGTTGTAAGTTATATGTTGTTAATCTGAAATGATTTCTCATGAATCATCTTTAGTTAAAGAAGCCAATTTCAATAAACTTGTTTTAAGTTCTAGAATCTAAACCCCGTAACAATCAAGATTCAAGATCCTGTTTATGTAAGCACTCCCAAGTGATCAGGGCACATATTCGTTACTCTCTTTCCGTCTTCGTCTATCAACGTTTTATATATAGATAGCCTGCTCTTGATTCTTGAAGCACAAAACTCTCTTCTTCACCTTCACCTTCACCTTTTTTACATCCTTTTTCCAGACCACTCTATTAAACTGATAAACGGTAATGAAAAATGTTGACTGAATCATTTCTGAAGTAACTTGAGAAAGGTATGGAAATACCTGTTATCTTCTTGTATCTTCTTGTGTGTAACTTGTAAATATCATTAGTGCTCATTGCTTACATTTACATACTGGAATACGATCCACTAAATAATAGACTTCTAGAATACTGATTTCAACATCTTTCAAAGTGGGCACTTCAAAGATTCATCTTGATTCTTTGGATAATAAATTATAATTTGTTTAAGAAAAATTGGATCAGAAAATAGGATTCCGGATAAGAAAATAAAAAATAATAAAAAATAAATCAAAAAAATAAAATAAAATAAAATTGATAAAGACACGATAAACACAACGCTTCAAACCATTCTTTTATAAAAAAAAATCTTCACGTGACAATCGATCTTTTTTCTTGATATTTTATAAACAAATTTTCATAAAGTTGATACAAAATTTGGAGTTGCCACCAGATACATCAAATAACCACAAAGCACCAGAAATGTCAAAAGAAGGTTTTATTGCACCAACATCCTTAGACGCCGCAGCTGTTGGATCCATCGTTTCCAAAGGATTTGGAGTTAAATATACCTGTGGTAATTGTTCAGTTCAATTTTCATTAAGTAAAGCTGATGCTGTTAGATGTAAAGAATGTGGTCATAGAGTCTTGTACAAGGCTAGAACAAGAAGAATGGTTCAGTTTGAAGCTAGATAGATAGATAGATAGGAGGAGATATAAAATTAACAGAGAAGGAAGTTTTACCATATGTATAGTTGAAAATTTCTGGTTGGAGATATTAATGAATAGGGTTTGTATATTAATTGATTATTGTAATTTATTACAGAATGTGACTACTAGTCGTAGATCTGAGTGTTGATAAAGAATAAAACCATGATTTTATGATTCTATTACCGAATATTAATATTGATAATATACTTAGCGAACAGTTGATGATATTTTTTTTCATTCTTGTGTTTTCTCTTTTGTTTCCGGTAGGACTGGTTTTTTCTTGAATTTTGGTTGCTTCTCATAAGCATTTGGACTTGATGATCTTGGTTTCCTGTGTTTCTTCTTGTGACTGTGTTTGTGATTACAACATTGATGATCATCACCTTCTCCAGCAATTTCCTTCTCATTGTCATTGCCATTGCCATCGTTCTTGGGCACACCAGTATTCATCTTCAGTTCATTCTCAGAATCAGAACCTGAGCTTGAATCAGAGTCGGAACTACTTGAACTGCTTGAACTATCAGAAGACTCTCCAAATTCTCTCTGAGGATGGAATATACAGCAAACTATACATGATTAGAAACCTCGATTCTTGAATTGCTATTAAGATAATAATACATACTCTTTGATTTTTTCCTATTCAAGTCTTCATTATCAATAACATCGTCATTCCATTGAACTTTTGGTCTTGATCTGGTTTGGCTTTGTTGATTTGCTATTAGATGTAGTTCACCTTCCGGAACTCGATCTGTAGAGACTGTCTGTGTCTGTGAGGACAGCTGGTTCTGGTTATGTCCTTGTCCCGATTGTGATTGTAGTGTCATTTGGATATTAGACTAACTGAATCGTATTTAAATTGTGGTGAAGTTGTGATAATCTTTTGGTTCCTTAATGAAATCTTATAATTCTCATCACTATAAAATTGGTAAATCACCTGATAACCACGTGATGAGAAATTACATAATCAATTACCTCATAATTTCCAAGAAAATGTTTCTTTTGAACCAAAAAAAAAAGTTAAAACCACGGAGAAGCGACACACAAAACAAGTTGTTGAAGTTGTTATAGTAGTGTATATCAGTAGATACGTTGGCTATGGACAAACTGCAAAGTAGAACGGTGTAGTATCTCTTTTCACACGTGTAGAAACGACGTTTATAAGCTTTTCCGCACCAGATAAATCTGTATCTGAAAATATCATCTAAATTTCAGCGAGTGCTTGGCATAACGGAAAGTACTTAAAACTCAACACTTGCTCATTTCCTCTTTTCTTGTTGATATTATCATATCCATCTGAAACCATCGTACATTGCAAATGTTCAACGACAACAGCCACCACTCTCTGCTCCAAGGGACCCAGGACTTCGCTTTCAACTACAACTTGCACCCAATCTCATACTTGAATCCCTCCGCTGCTACTGACACATTGAACAGCAGACATCGCTCTATTCAAACAAGTGACTCCTCGCCAAACTCTGTGGACTCGCCAAAGTCATCCATATCGTCGTACACGTCAAACTCTAATGGCAACTCTCCAAACTTGAAGAACGAATACTCAAATTCAAACTCCAATAGTATCTTGTTAAACGATACCCATATCACTAATCAGATCATTAATCCATCAAACAACTTTGACACTTTAAACAATCAGCCAAATGCGTTGAATTTAAACAACTTGGAATCGTTTTTCCCAAACTATATCAATTCACACTCAATGAATAACGGCTCAGCACAGGTTGCTCCTAAAATTGGTGATTACGTTCAAGAGCAAGATACAGAAAAACCTAAGAAAAAATCATACAGAAAGGTTAAAGATGAAGAGTTGAAAGGCCCATTGCCTTGTAAATGGAATGAGTGTAATTTGATGTTTGATAATCCAGAATTATTATACTCTCATTTGTGTGATAGACATGTGGGTAGGAAATGCAACAGAAACTTAGCTTTAAATTGTCAATGGTTGGACTGTAAAGTGGAAACAGTCAAGAGAGACCATATCACTTCTCATTTGAGAGTCCATGTCCCATTGAAGCCATTCGGTTGTCAGTTTTGTGTCAAGAAGTTCAAGAGACCTCAAGATTTGAAGAAACATGTCAAGACTCATGCAGATGATCAGAATGGACAATTGGATTACCAGACTGGGAATCATGAACAACAACAACATCAAATTAGTATGAATGATTATCCTATTTACTCAAATGAAAACTCTGGTTCTGTTCCGTTAAATAATACTGATCATTTATCGTTTCCCTTACAATATCATTCTTCAAACTTTGATTCTACATTTGATGATCAATCAAGAAAGAGGAAAGCTGATAACTTCAATCCAATTCCTAAATTTTACGATGATATCAAGAGATCCAAATTACAGCCATTATACAACCACGATATGATGAATAAATTGAATAATTTAGATTCGTTATTAGGGATATCCAATGATTATAGCTTGCCTCCAATAACCAAGTCAAACAACACATCAAACCCAATCTTCAAGACGCATCAGGACTTATTGGACGCTGATAGATTTTTTAATCAATTATCGTTCTCTGTGGATCAATACTCCAACGCCCCATCACAAGGTCAATTTCAACATTTGGATACGCAATTACCTCAATTAAGAACAAACCAGGTGTCAAATACAAGTTTGTATCCATCGTTAAACACATCAAGCTCCGCTGGGTCTTTTGCGTACCCTCAAATCAATAGTAGATTTGAAAATGATCAAACTCGTCGTTGTAATGTTGGTATCAATCAAAAATCAACCAAACAAGAGACCGTAGTTACAAAGAAGGTGTCAATTGATGATGAATTGGATACATTCACTGAAAAATTATCCAGTTTGAAAATCAACGATAAGAAAAATGACTACGAACAACATAAGAGAATCATCAATTATATAAAATTACAAATTCGTGAATATTTGAAGAACTATGAATCAGGAAGTACTAACCAAGTTAGTAAAGAGAAATTATACCCTACTATCAGTGCGCATTAGGTTTCCTCTTTTCGTTGTGTTGTTAGGTTTGGTTTATGTGAGAAAAGAAGGAAGTTTGGGTTTTTTGGTTTGGGGATTATAATTTATAATTTATATCAGAGATTTTTTTTTATATTTAATGTTGTTTTAAAATTTTATATTTGTTTGACGATAGTTTATTTTAAGGAATAATTGAATTTTATTGATCGTAGTTACTTCTAGTTGAACAAGCAGGATTAGTCAGTTGGTTTCATGTTGTACACACAAGTATGTGCGTTACAAAGTCTGAAGAAAGAGTATACATATGTTATTTACTTTTAAAATACTTCTATGAGAAGAGAACGGGTAGATTTATCGATAAAACAGGTTTCTAATATCCAAAAGGGCAATTTACAGATGTTTCATAGCGAGCTTATTTGAGTAAGTTGGTCTTATCATTTCTTATATTGAGTTAAGATTATCTGTTAGCCTCGCGAGTCTTGAGCTATAGGTGACGCACAAAATCTCTTTTCCTATGAGGGGAGCCCCAACTTATTTATACTATTTTCTTTATGTCTCTTGTTACCGCTCTTGATCAGTTGGAGCATTGGGGTTTGATGTCATTCGCACCTGACAATCAACGGGGTGTTATATAGTAAGACAAAGATGATGTCGATGCTTCACCGCAACAAATCATTTCAAAGATTCTTAATCAAAATGCTAATATTACTCTTAAGGAAATTTTATCATTCTCACCAGACTTCACTGCTGAACTCCAACAAACAATTAAGAGAAAACGCTATCCCATTTCTACTGCCTCCAATATGCAACTCGCAAAAATAAATCATATTGGCCCAATTATTCATTTACCGGTATGGTTAGGATCTATACCAATAGATGCCATCTTTGGTACAGGATCACAGTTGAATCTAATCCAAGAGGATTTAGCAGATAAACTTGGTTTATTGAAGAATGCAGTTCAAAGCAAATAACCGCTAGTGGTTTTAATGGTCTCACAACTCAAATCACAAAAAGTATTGATATATCAACACGAATTCACTATTCAACCTACACCTTAAGAGTAATATTAGCATTTTGATTAAGAATCTTTGAAATGATATGTTGCGGTGTAGTTGATGAAGCATCGATATCATGTAAAACGGAACTCTCTATCCTTGACTTTCTATTGTACTTTGGTTGATTCAGAGAACTTATTTCCTGATTTACCTCTGGAGTAATCATTTCGTAAGCAGAAGGTTCAATATCTGGTCTGTTGATAGCATTAGAAGGATTGATTTCCTTGGACGTTTCATCCTTATTCTCACTGAAATTCAATAAAGTATCAATATTCATCTTAGCCTTCTTAGTAGCTTCATCATTAATGTAGACAGGTGCCTCAGGATCAAAATCATTGGTACGCTTTATTTGATCAATATGAATTAAATTAATCAGTGGCTTTCTTAATTGATCTGATAATTCCTTGAAAATATCACTTGAATTCAAGAATTTCAATTTTCTATTGTTATAATGTAAGAATTTGTCTGGAGCAATTACCAATATACCTTGATCTAAAAACGGTCTTAATTGAGAACAATTTGAACCATTTGAACCATAATGACCTTCTTGGCCGCATACATAGCAGCTCTTCTTATAATTCAGTTTAGAAGATTTTTGTGACTGATTTGCATTGATGGCTTGAGTGAAATGTATAGCAAGATTCTTCATCATCTCAGTTATGCTATTCATATTACCTTCAGACGAGTTTGGTATATGGCTTATTGCTGGAGTTTGGTATATGGCTTATTGCTGGAGTTGATATATGTTCCTTCATTTGTATTCTTTCCTGCTTCAAAACATCGGATCCCTCAGCATAATCAGCCGAGTCATTTAAGTTATCTAATATGTTCACAAAAGTTTGATAATCAAGTTCAATAATCATTTGTAAAGCCAGAAATTATATGTTTGTTAAGCTTTCTATCACTGAGCAACATGTGTTTTGATGATGCCTTGTAATTATCCAAAAGCCATTTCAAAATTGGATAATAAGTGATGAATTTGCTTGACATAGCGTGATTAATCTCTCTAACAATCATAATAAGTTGTAATCTTGGAGTTAGACTTGTAGTTTCCTTATATTCTTGTAATAATGTCATTAGATCATGTAAGGGATGTGGTTTGAGTTCAGCCATTAAAGTATTGAGCTCATCTAAAGGGTGTATCTTGAAACACACGTTGGAACTTGGGAACCTCTCACTAGTAATATGAGCATCTCTTTACTCAAATTCAGATTAAATGTTGCATAAATTTGGTGATCCGAGATGACTTCATCATTGTATAAGTTGTTGATGGTTTGATCTGCGACTATTAATTCAGATATGCTCGTCACTTTGGATCTGTGATGTTGTTGTTGTTGCTGTTGTGCTGTGTGTTCAATGCTGATATTCTTGATTTTCCCTGATGCATCACCCCCTCGAAACTTGAATCATCTCTTCTGGTGAGAGATCGATATTAGCTGGATCTTGGACAAATTGCCGGAATAACTTATTTAACTCTTCCCTTCCCTGTGCTGATGTAGAGTGTAATGATTGAGGACTGGATGGCTCCGAAAAGGAGGTAGTTTCCAAAACCATGATTGAGCTGGATAATAAACCAAAAAAAAAACTGTTATAAATATTGATAATAACAGAAATCTTTATAATTCTTTTCCAATACGACCTGTACCCAGTTTCTCCAGTACTCCTCACTCTCCTCAACTACTTCCAATGAGGAATACCGTCGCTTTTTCCAAGTATAAACCGTTGTTAATATGTACCAGTCGTATTGGTTGAGTATATTTGAGTGAATGCAACATATCATTTCTATTAAATCAGTTGGGCCCAAGCTGTGGAATTTATACTGCCAAGTTTTCTTAGATACCTTGCAATCAATAAACATATGAAAGATTTTGTCATTTGGTGACGTTACTTCATATTCTTCAAAGCACATAACACAGCGGTTATCTGGTAAATTTGTATTTGGATACTTATCCATTAGTCTATGGTATATCAAATGATTAAAATAACCCAAATTAAACCTTTGTGGGCCTTCTAAAATTCTAGGAGCTTTAGCATTTTTCTTCTTTATCCTTTTACAGAAACTTTTCCAGTCTTCTTTCGATAAATAGGGAAAAATATTTGCCCAATGATTAGGTATAATAACCTTCTGGTTTTCATATTTTTTGATTAATTTTTTATTAGAATGCTTGATCTAAAGATATCGGTTTCAATTGAGAATTTCTTGTTCAACTTGCTCCTTCCGAAACGGTTTCAAAATTTCTTCATTATATCGAATTAACTGAATATTTCTTTCTTCCACTGGACTAGTTAACTTGGACCATGCTATCAAGCTCAGTCTCAATTCCTCAGTGAATCCTCTATACCTTTCAATTTCATAATGAAATAGAAGCATATATCAAGGTATGGTAAACCTAACCAACTGTGAGTTCTGATATGTGCTATAATAATTTATTTTTAGGAAATGACAAAAATGTTGGATTTGTTCTCTATCCAATTCCTAATGCCACAAATCAGAACTTATTATATTATATATATATTTGGCTCGTTGAGTTCTTATTATTATTTCTCCAACTATTTTCTATTTTAACTAGCTGCTGCAAGTTGCAACATCAAAACAACAAAAACAACAATGTCTCTGTTGATGGTTATGAACGTTGTTTCAGCATGAGAATTTACGAGAGCCAATTTTCAGGTATTCCATTTCAACAAAAAACCTATTGGCAAATTCTTGAAGAATTGAAATTTTCTACAAAATACAATTCAGTGATAGACTATAGTTTCAACTTTCATTATCATTTAGACTTATGAAGTGATGTCATATTCTCTTCCTAAGTTCTATTAATTGCGGTGTTTGAAGGGTTTGCATGAGACCATCATATTGTATTAGACCAAAATATATTTTCAATACAAATACCATATGAAGCCAAATCACTGTTTATATATCTTTTCATCAAGATCTTCGCTAAAGTGGAAATGCTGACCAAATTTGATGCTGTTGACCTTAATTTCACTCAAAACTTGGATAATATGGTAAAAGTGCTTCAAGCATATGAAATAAAACTCGAAAATTTAAGAAAAAGAGAGAGAGACAATCCATATCAATAACAGTTGGTAACCACTGGTATCATACTCTCATATTGAACTGATAAGCTATAACTTATGAAGTAAAAAGCATCAGATAAAAATAAAAGTTTCATCCTTCAAATTACAATATTCACAAAATTATACACTATGTTATTTCAACGATCTATTTAGCCTGAAAAACTTATTATCAAATATCTGAAGACAGAAATCGTGAAAGATGCCACAAATTTCACAACATAATATACATCCATTACCATACTCAGGAAGAACATGAGACGCATTCTGAAGCTGCTATCACTACTCGTTCAGAATAAGCTCTGCGTTCAAGCACTTTCTGAACCGGCTCATACTGGCAGTTATCCAAGAGCTACTATTGCTATAGCCTATTCAATCCAGATATGATTACAGACAACATCAAATGTCTCGCGGATATTCTACTTGTGATGATGATGTGGTGTACCATTATGGAAATGTTGGCATGGCTCAAACAGGTGATCTGTATATAAAATTATACTATTAACTGCCAACCTGGTGTATCAAGATATTAACTCGCTTTAAGATAATTTGGACTTGCTCAGATATGATGGTGGAAAAGTGTAGGGTCCTGTATTAATTATTTCGCATATATTTTATCTAGAATGTCCATTCTTTTAGAATACAAAAAGAGGAATATTTATTCTAATAAAAAGATTTGTTTGAAAAAAGAAAAAAAAAAAACAACAACCTTTTTAAGTGAACTTCGATATACAGACGATTACTTTCTATACATTTCTACTTTGCTTTGTGCTTTGTACGAAGTGGAATCATATGACGTATAACTGGAACTTATCTAATAGTCAATATTTTAATATCAATTTTTACATTTTAATGGTAGTTATATAAAAACGTAAACTATCATTAAAGTATGTCATGAGCCAAGACTCTTGACTCTGTCTCTAATTATGGATAGTGATCTGCTTTTCCATTTTATACGTACTTACTGCGTCGGGACTCGTCATGAAATATAAATTCTTAGGATATGATTCCTGTGTCTTTAACGACATATTAGCTGGAAAACCCATCCATAAAAGTACTACCATATTGAGTGCTATCTTGAGTACTATCTTAAGTAGTTTGAGGTGCGCAGCATATATATACATATATGTTGATTCTTCCGTGTATTCTTTTCTTCTCTCAGACTTCCAAATTTCGCTGAATACCCTATTCTATGTATATACTCATTTAGTCAACGGTAAAAGCAAAACCAGGTACTTACACTTATCTTCAAATAAGGAATTTCTTTTTTCTTTGATCTCCAAACCACAAAACGAGACCATTTTAACATATCCAAATAGCCCATACTGATTATGAAATTTCCTATCATTCAACATCATCTACAGCTATAATTGAAAATTACAGAACAGAAGCGAAATTAAAATACAATAAAATGAAGCGAAGAATCCAAAGTTAAAACAATTCTGAGCATCAAGCTACTAAAAATTAATTAAACTTCACTACTTCTCTATCTCTCTAGGTATAAATCATAACACCAAACCCCAAGATCACCGAAGTCCTTCATGCTTATATATTGCAAGCTACTTGGACAGGCTATAAATACACTACTAGACAGAAACTCTGAGTGCCTAGCCGCTCCAAACTCTATCGGCTCAATGTAATAATTCTAGCCAGCTGACAATTTCACTGCTTATAAAACCCAACTCTATCCTATGGGGTTGAAACAAACATTCTAGTTTCAGTCTAGCATTTTGTTACGACCATTATCTTATCAAGTTAGCCAGCCTCCAAACATCAAAGTAACATGTGTATTTTCTGATTACCCTAGGGAATCCATCAAAACCGTAAGATGAACGAAATCCAACAGCTCTGGCTTTAATACCTGTCATACGAATATCACCGAAATAAAAGCAGCTTGAATGAAATGCCGAGTTAATAGAACGCATATCTACACAGTCACTCCCGGTGTTAAGCTCACAAATGAGCTAATTCAGGTTGTAATACGTCTTCTGCCCTGCGCGGTGGTTAGCTTCATAATGGATCTAACTATTAAACGATTAGGAAGACACCAATAATAATACCGGTGTAGATGTCGTAGATGTCTATTTCCTAAAACTGATATTCAGCCCGAGCTCCATTGTATGATTATAGCTATTCAGTTATTATATTGTCGTACACTTCCATAAGTGTAACTTGGGGTTATAGTAATTACGCATCACTAGTGAGTAACAGCTGAACCACATTAGACGGGTGATTCTAGTATCATAAGATATACTTGAGAACATTTAATTTGTATAATTCAACGACAATTTAGAAGATTAGAGACATTTCAAAGAAAGTATTTGGAGTCAAATAGGACTTGCAGTGCCTTATTTTCTTGTTCTCGGATGTAAGAAGTCAATATCTTCGCCTCTACGGATGTTGAAATGTTGTAGAATAATTTATAAAGCAGAAAGGGAACAAGAGACTGAAAGAAGCATCGCTAATAGGGTTGATTTTGCGATTATTCCTATAGCAATTATAGAAGATAAATACGAGCCCAAAATAGAGGGTGCACCGAAAATCGAAATTTGTATGGACATTGAAGACAAGCAGGCAATACTCTTTTACGATACAAGATATTTTAGTGAAAGTATAAATATGCACTTCATACGTGTGGAATATTTGGCATTCTTATATGTAAAATATGATTTCCGAGTTTTCTGTATTATTTCCTCGATAGTAGACTATTGTTTGAGGAAGATTGAACGGATTTATTTCATAGCAATACATCGCCTTAACGAATTAAAATTAGATATGGAGAACTATGCTGTAGAAAATAGTGAATAGAGAAGGTATTGAAACTTACTGCATATCGGCAGTGAAGTACAGATACAAGAGACTTTTGATAATCATATAGGAATCTCACTGAGAAGGACAATATTAGTACGACGATTAGTCCAATGAACTAACGGTAGTAATCCCCCAAATAAATTCGTCTGGCTCATTCTCAAGACCGTAGTTATACCTTTATGTACCTATAAAGAGTTCACAGACTGAATCCAGCGTATGCTATTCAATGAGTAATGTGAAAGAGTATTTGCAAGATCATTTTTAGTTTCCCTTGTGGAAAGTAACTTCTCTTTTTTCGTTAGAAGTACAGCTCTATGTTCGATTGGCTTTGTTTGTCGCTAATAGATGATTCGTTGCAAGATGAATAGAAACTTATAGAAACAATAGTATATAGTCAGATATTTGGATCTTTCCGAGACTTGAACATATTCATGGTATTCACTTATGCCTAAAATCTAGACTAAAGATCATGCAAATACGATCCCAATGATCTAGCTATTAAAATATAAAAGGGATATACGGTTCGGGGGAAAGATGACCAAATTGATCGATTGTTGTTGTCTGATAGTTTTCATGTTGCGTTGATGCTGTAATTGTCTATCAAGCAGACCAATAATCCGGTTGGCAAAGTATATCTACAGAAAAGATTCTTCTTGGCCAGATTAGAGCGCGCTTCAATTAAAGATTATATAATAGTATATCATGGGATCTGGTTGTATATTTGATCGCTACGAAATGATAGACAGCGACCAAATTTTGAATTTATACTATTTCTGTACTTTGACCACCCACTAATTCTGTACGTTTGCTAGCAGTGTTACCTTATCTATGGTGATATTAGAGATGGAGGTATGTATTTGGCGGAGCAACCATCTCTAGCGCTTCAGCGTCAGAATCGGTTGAATCTAAAGAATCACGATAAAGTGTATACATATATGTTCACAGTAAACTTTGTATATTGTTCCTGTACTATAAATCGAAAACGATAATGCTAATGTAGCTCTAAACATACGAACCTTAAAGTAACTCACTATAGTATTGACAACTGAAAATGAATGTTGGACGTATGTATGCACTGGCAAAATTTAAAGATTCAGTTCTAACTCTTATTTATTTGATATATAGCTAGGTTGATGAGAGATTTTGTCAAAAACACTATACGCGATTTGAATACTAAAACCAAAAGACGAGATATCTCAAGCTTCTTCTTATATCCCCCTATGAGCGAATCAAGCCAAACTAAGAAGTTTTTTGGAATTTCATGCTGCATTCTACTTATTCTGGAGTTAAGTTTGTTTTGATTTTCTTTGTGCCAAGGTCTTCCTCATTTTTTGTTAATATATTATTTTTTGTGAATATATTCAAAACAGACTTTGTATTTTCAGTTTTAAATAGTTCCATTATTTTCCCTCAATAAGTCCTCTTGTTTCCGGTTGAGAACTGTTGTAATTAATGATACACGAATTGTTATTTCTAACAGATAGGTCATCCAGGTATTTCTAGTTGTTTGTTTGTCAAAATTATTATGCTTGTCACTTAATTACGTTAAGCGGGCTTACCAAGTTGTAAGGCAGTTTGAAGTTTATATAATAATATATGTCTCAAATTATGCTTATTTTATTGGGTAAGTTACTGAAAGAAAAATGTAGTGATCTTCTATAGGAAGTCGGTTTTTTGCTTGTTTGAATTAGTGAAAGAAACAACTAGTATTGGGTGTTGATGATTGGATTTATCAACTGGCCGACTCAAGATATTACAAGAAATCGACGAACTACCAGATTTGCACACTTTAATTCTGATTCATACTCAAATCTCCACTATTGCACCATCTTTTGAATTTCCTAAAGGATTAAAAAAAATCGATATAGGTGGTAATCCTAATTTAAATTTGAGAGGGGTCAGACTCCCAACAGGTCTTAGAAGACTAGAATTAACTGACACTAATATAGATTCATCAGAATTACTGATTGACCCATCCAATATTGTATATAATGATCTTATACCACGAATTTACTTCTGAATATATATCTTAGTACTACAATTTTTCGTTATAACTTATATACAACTAAAAAACTGATACCTCTACAAAGCGTATAAAAATAACTTTCAAATTTTTGGAGACTCGTAGTTTCTCCTATGCCCTTTTCAAAGTATACATGATCTTGATTCTTTTCTTAAAGCTTCAGATCATCAAATCAATACAAGCTACAACTGTATATCCTCATATGATTATGACTCATAATTAAAGTGTGCAAATCTGGTAGTTCGTCGATTTCTTGTAATATCTTGTGTCGGCCAGCTGATAAATCCAACCATTGAAGGCTTTCAGGAAATCTTATGGTTTGCTTGTTCATAACTTTTAAGGAACATATCAATCTCAAATATATAAGATTTTTGGGAAACCTGAAGTTTGCGAAGTTCCTTAAAAGTATAGATGAAGTAAAGTATCAGGGAGCTTTAACAGATCTAATGTAATCTTATTGTTGTCGGATAACAAGAATACTAATTCTTGAGGAAAATTAACATTACCTAGGTCAAGCTCTGGATTATGAGAAAGTATCAATGCTTTCAAATTGATCCTTGAGAGATCTAACTTCTGGTTCAACCTGTTGCGACTCAAATCTAACGCAAATAAATTGGCTGGAAGATTATTGGTAGACAATTCTTTTAAATCACAATTCTTCAAATCTAACTTTCTTAAATAAGGTGGAAAGGTACATCTTGACAAATTTATATCAAGGCTACCAGTCAAGTCTAGTTCTTTCAAATTGGGTGGAAATATGCATTCGAAGTCAACTAACTCATTGGCCATAAAAACGATTTTTTTTAGATTCAATGATGAGCTTAAATCAAGTTTAGATGGTAGAAATGTGTCCAATATTGTCAATTCCCTAAGATCTTTCAAGTCAACAAGGAAATCCAAATCTTCAAAACGGGTGTCATCATATTCAATATGCAAGATTCTTAAGTTCTTAAGCAGGTGAAAATTCCACAATTTATAATTGGTGCCAACAAAGTGATCTGTACTATTAAGAAGTCTTAACACTTTTAAATTTGGATTCAATTCAATTTTTTTAGATATGGTTCTGTCTCTCATTTCATTCATAAATTCTGCTTCAGCATCGTCAAATTCTTCTTCCGAGTAGTCATCGGGATCACAAGGTAAGTTGAACATGGGAGCAACGGGATTCATTAATAAAGAAGTTACGTTCGCAAGATTGAGCATATCGACTAGTCTATCACAATTGAAATACTTATATGTCTTAATGCACAATGAGAATTCTATGATTGATATATCCAGCTTTTTTTCAAGAGCATCAAGTATAAAGTACATAAACTCCATTTCATATTTAGCATAGAAAATCACCTTCTTCACCTTGAAAGACACATCTGGGGATAGCAACTCGAGTGCTTCAGATGCACTGTAAATTCTTGGATTAGAATGATCTTGAAAATATTTTTGATACTGGGTTTGAACCAGAATTTCACCAACAGAGATCTCTTCAAAAGTTCTCTGCATAGCGAGACTATGAGTACATTTCTGAGCGAGGAAAACCTTTACTTCTGTAATACTAATGTGATGAAAAACTCTCAAAATGATTTCGGGAGGTAATATAGATAGATCCATTGTGTCTTGTTGTTAAAAAGGGGGGAATACGAACTTATTTCTCATTGGATGCATGCTGAATGAACAGTTATCACCAGTTTCAGAATCTTTTCATCTATATCAACTGGAGGTTGAATAGTTATAGATAAATATTGAATGATTAGAATCTGGAGAGAGGCTTCACCGTTTCGGCTAATAGTTTCATGGAACATCGCTCCCAACCTTGAAAATTGAAAAGTCGTGTATTATTCAACTGCTTTTTAAAATTAATTTTATTAAGATGGACACTGAAAGGAGCTCCAATATTGATCTTCTCTTCAAAGTTCAGAGCCTATTTTACCAATCCCACACTCATTAAAGGCCAAGAAGGACAGATAATATTTCCTATTTTAATTATTGTTATTGAAGTCATTTTCTTTGCATTACAGAATATATTTTTCAGCTAAATTTTCGTCATATCTCAAATCAAATCACAGTCCACCATTAATGCATCCTTAAATGATAAAGCTAAAGGATACAATTGCAAATATACTATGCAATAACAGGCGGCATATACTGAAACCCATAAGAAAGCATAAGATCAGTCCTCAGGATTTTGAAGTAGCTCCGTATCCAATACCGCCCAGAACTGAACCAGAAGTTGTCGATTATAAGCAATATATACCATTCGTTGGAAAAGGTTCTAAATTTGGCAGAAGGTTGGTAGCAGATCATCTTCAAGAACTCAATATCCCAGGCTTGAAGAGAATGCTGATCGAGAGTGAAGAGTACGATGAAAGACTTGCAAAGGAAAACTGGTATAGAGAGAAGATAGCTGTGCCAGATAATGAAAGAAATAACTTATTCAAAAATGGTTTGAGGATATTGATGCAACTGACTCCTAGGGATGGAGAAATAAGGCTAGGAGACGCGGACAAGTATGAAACTTTTCAGTTCAGCTATAAAGAGGTACCCTCCATACCCAATCCATTAACTTCAGAAAAGTTTGAGAAATATATTTATCTTTTAACACATACCCAATTTTTATATAAAGGATCGTCCTCAAAAAGAGGTATGGTACCCAAAATTCTATTGCATTTACATTCAATCAACAATAATTCCACTGGTCATCTAAGATCCACAAATTCATACAACAGCTTGATATATTACTTTGGACATACAAAAAACGACATAATGCAAGCAAAAGAGTTATTTCTCCAAATGTGCAGTGATAACTTACAGCCTAACATGGTCACCCTCAACTTGTTACTAAGGATGCTAGAGACTCATGCACATATTAGACATAAAGTCGATACATATATAATTTGGGCTAATCTTTTGAAGCTAATACAGAGATTTGGGCTCCAGGTTGATCTAAAAACCTGGGAGGCTTCTTTCCTCCTAATCAATAATAATATCCATAGGGAAGTTTTTTTGGCTTCGATGGAGTTCATGAATCTACCGTTTTCAAAGTCTTTTATAGACAAATTAATTGTTCTTTACTGTGAACAATACAGAGACACTCTGCAATTGATCCATGATTTGGAGAATAAATGTGGTATACAATGGAGAGAAGAGGTATCATATACAAACTTGATAATTAGACATTATTTAAAGTCGAATGAAGTTGAGAAAGCATACAAAGTCTTATTAGATAGTAAGCAAAAATTTAATACAAAATTATCAAGTTTTTTGATATTTTTCCAACATTTTGCTGAGAATTCGAGAAAGGATTTATGTTTTGGACTTTACTTTACTATGATGAAGCATTTCCGTACATGTCCAAATATTTTGGTGTATCATTATATGATAAAATCTATTGTCAAATCTGGCTACTATGACATGAATGATTCTTTGATAAGAATATTTTTGAATGATATGAAAAGAAAATTGGATTTGAGGGATAATAGTGTCAATGTGATTACCAAAACATCTGAACGCTGGTTGACTAAAGCAAGAGCCAGATCATTTTTGCTAAATAAGTCGGATCCTGAAAAATATAAGAGATTGAGCTTATCAGATCCATTGAGTGAAACAGAAACTGCTTTATATAAAGAAATGAAGCGCACTTTAGTTTGGGACAACGGAATTGTTCTCAGTCCGTACTCTGGTGGTGAGGATCACCTCGCAATGTGCTGGAAGATAGGAATTCCTCGCAAGAACAGACAGAGTGCAAAGGGATCATCAGATGAGAACTCCATCATACGCACAGTTGAGGTGAACAAATATAGGCACATTATCCGGGGGAAAGCCATTAAAAACATACACAAATACAATGTTAAAGTGGTCCAAAAGGGACAAGGACAGGCCCTTTTGGACGAGATGATCGAAAGGGGGATGATAAAAGAGGCTGAATAACACAGACACCAATATGTAAATAGATACGCTTAGAATGACACGATTTATGAAAGAACATTGAAGCAGTAGTTCGGTTGCTGCCGCATCGGGCAGTCTGCCGGTTTCGTGAAAAAGAAAACATCGATTCAAATCCAAAATTGAAACTTGAATTTCTGTTTTATTTTTATCTTCTATATTTCATTCCATTATTTTTATATCTGGGCACATTGACGGAGAACGCTCTCGTATCTTTGAATTTCTAGCCAGTCATTCGCTACTACGGTTCTTTTATAACATTTTTTTCTCAAAGTCTCGACGTTGCAGACTTTCATTTGCATATTATATTAGGGGACATAAATAGCTTGCTTTCAACCATTTCACATAGACTTATTGGAGCTCTAAGTGGAATTGAATTATATTTCAATCAGAACTCCCAGTCAAATACCCTATTCAATACTTTCCACTTCTTCAGGAATCTTTTGATATTTCATCATGAAATCGTTGTTTATTTATCCTATTCTTTTAGTCACCTTACAATTTTTTTTAGAATCAACATTAGCTGATTTGAACTTGTGTTCTTCAGAAAACACAGCTTCCACATCAGAATCGGTTTCAATATATCAAAGTAATGGATTATGTGAAAAGACTTGTGCTGGCTATGCCTATGCTATATTGTACGGAAAGAGTTGCTACTGCTCCAATTATACTCCATCCTCAACGGTCGATATCGATGACTGCAGTGAAACGTGTCCTGGTTATCGTACTGATATGTGTGGTAATACAACTGAAGGTTATTATGGGTATATATTATTGAGTACGCCCAGTGGCACTGAATCATCCAGTGCTTCGTCGAGTTCCTCGAGCAAAAGTTCCAGCAGCTCATCTGCTAGTCTGTCCACTTCGTCAAACGCACAATCTAGTAGCTCCAGTTCAAGCTCTAGCTCCAGTTCAAGCTCTAGCTCAAGTTCCAGCACAAGTTCAAGCACAAGTTCAAGCTCAAGCTTCAGCCTGAGTTCCAGCTTCAGTTCAAGTGCAAGTTCAGCTTCCAGCTCAAGTTCATCTAATTCGATCACCAGTTCATCTTCGGCCAC
Source organism: Cephaloascus albidus (assembly GCA_030575015.1). Taxonomy (NCBI): domain Eukaryota; kingdom Fungi; phylum Ascomycota; class Pichiomycetes; order Serinales; family Cephaloascaceae; genus Cephaloascus; species Cephaloascus albidus. The sequence goes on along the minus strand of JAJMGN010000258.1, from coordinate 7,839 downwards.
AACTTCATCTACAGTCACATCATCGGGTGACGGGGCAAGTACAGTGTATTCGACCAAAACCGTTAGTGGTTCCGATATCTCTATTACAGAAAGTGTCAGCAGCTCGCTGGCGTCGTCTTCTTCGTCAGCACTGGCAGGCGCCAGTAATGAACAAGCATCCAATGCCTCGGACAAATCAAAGTCGTCATTCTGGCATTCCAAGGGGAAAGTCGCAGGGACCTTCACTGCAGTTGGTATAGTTGCTTTAGTGTTAGTTGGTCTTTTGGTGTTTTTCTGTTATAAACGCCGTGTCGAAGAAGATGAAGAACCAAACGAATTGGAAAAGGGATTCGTTACTGCTACTGCTGGTTCTCCAGGGTCATCCGGATTGCAGAGAGATGATAGTTATAAATCTCAGCATACGAATTTCTCATTCATGCCAAAGAAAAGCATCATAAGGAAGAATGGTCAACGAAGCTCTAGTTTTGCCAGTGTCGATGGTGATGGGCATAGAAAATCTATCAGCAATGGGGACTCATTAATACCAATAGTGGAGGTTGACCAAAGATTAGATCCAGGAACAATGTTCATGAATCTCAATGAATCTAGAAAATCCCTAGCCGATGAATACGATTATAGCAGAAAGATTCTTAGAGTAACAAATCCAGATAGTTAATGTGTGATACCCTTTACTTCAAACTTCAATTCAATTTTTCTATTCCAATATTTCTATTTATTTCTATGGGAGGTTATATTTCATTCATGATGTCTAGAACATATGAAGCATTTTGTATTATATCAATACGTTAATTACTTTTTTATAGCTATGTTGTTTTGTGTTTAATTTGATTGCATTTACATTTATTACTAGAAGATCGTGTTCGAAGAACTCAATTTACCGCTATACCATATCGATTTAAGTTAACGTTATCTTATGTCTAACTTTTCTTTATTTTTTTATTTCATTATTTATGTATACCAACTGTATTATCGCCAGATCGTATCATTCTCTGTTAATCTACACTTTCAGGAAATATTAAGAAATTATTATATCTAATAGAGTATAATCATGAGATTAAAAATTGAAACAACAAGCAATAAAAAAGGGAAATGTAAATTAGTAAAAAATCAACAGTGTACAGTTTCAAACGGTAGTGAAAACAAACAAAAAAGATTAAACATCAGCTAAAGATTAGTTATTAGGAATTAATGTTAGGCAACAACAAAAAGGATATAAATCAAAAAAACCAAAAACGACACTTGAGTAAATCCAAGCTCTTTTTTTTTAAGGTTTGAATTTGTAAAATTATAAAAGAATGATTTAACTAAAAATTTTCTTCAATTTTCTGATCAACCAGCTTCTCTTTTTAGATTCCTTATCTGTTTTGATTGATGCGCTTGATTTAGCGAGTGGAGCGCTTTCTGTCTTAGCAGGCACTTCAGGAGCAGCATTAGCGACTGAAGTCTCTTCTTTTTTGGAAGGAACAACTGGAGCAGCATCAGCGACAACAGTTGGAGCTTCATCGGTTTCTTCCTTTTTAACCTCTGCAGCATTAGTATTTGGATCCAAAGTCTTGACGTCTTCTATAATTGGGATATCTGATTCTGGTACAGGTTCAGCGACTTCCTTTTCTGGAATGGCTTCTTGAGCTGCAGATATTTCGGCAACAGCCTCTTTTTCTGGTATAACTTCATCTGAAACAACTGGCTCAGAAGCTTCAACAGTAGGTTCTGGAATAGATTCAACGGCGTCCTTAGTTGGTTCACTTTTAGATTCGGATGGCTCTTGTATTGACTCCTCAACTGGTTCAGAAATAATCTCTTCAGTTGGTGCTGGGATATCCTGTTTTTCAGTAACTGGAACTGATTCGGCAACAGTTTCAGCTTCGATTTCTTTAGTTTCTTCAACTGGTGCTTCGGCTTCTTTTTCGGTGACAGGTTCAGCAACCAATGGAGCAGCTTCAACTGGAGCTTCGGTAACAACAGGCTCAGCGGCTAATGGAGTATATCCGATTTCTTTAGCTTCTTCAGCTGGAGCTTCCAATTCTTGTTCAACAATAGGATCAGCGACAAATGCAGTATGTGCTGGTTCTTTAGGTTCTTCAACCGTAGGTTGAGCTTCTTTTTCAGCAATCAATGGAGTAGATTCGACTTCTTTATGTTGAGCGACTGGTTCAGCTATTGATTCAGAGTACAACGGAACTTCTTTGACTTCTTCGACTGGAAGTTGTTTAGTTTCGGTTATTGTGGCGACATCAGCTTCTTTAGCTTCAGTAACTGGTTCAACGACTTCAGGTTCTGGAATTGATTCTTTGAGTTCAGCAGCTTCTAAGGGTTTTTGTTCTGGTACAATTGTAGCATCTTCAGAATTGAGTTCTTCAGCTTCGGTTTCAATGTCATCTGATTGGGTTTCAGTAGCTGTTGAAGGGTTTTCGGTCAATTCTGATTGAGATGTAGCCCTCTTAACCTTCTTCTTAGTCTTCTTGACCTTCTTTTTTTTCTTCTTTGAAGCTGTTGAAGCTGGTTCGGAATCGATTGCAATTGGATCTTCGTCAACTTGTTTGAAAGCAGCTAAAGTTTCTTCAGATTGTGGGATAAAAATACCTGGTTCACCAGCTAATGTTGGGTGTTTGCCTTCTTCGGAAGGTAAAACTGTGGTTTTGAAATCACCAGGAACAGAAACAGGTAAAGCACCAGATTCTGGGATCTTTCCAATGATTGAATCTGAATTGATTGCAACCAAGTCAGAGCCATCGACATAATTGTTTTCGATACCATTTTCATCATTTTTGGTTTTTTCAGCTGTGGATAAAGCCCATTCTCCATCAACGACATATTTGTATAAGATTTCTTCAGGCTTTAAAGGAATGGTTAATTCGAAAGAACCATCAGCTTGTTTGACCAAAGGTAAGGATTTGGACCATTTATCAAAGGTACCGGTGACTATAACATCGGAAGGACCAGCAGGCCTGAATTCTCTGTTAGTATATACATCAAGAAGGTTGAACAACTAGTGTGGCCTAGCAAAATATCTAGAATCCGCTGAAGAGAGCAAACAAAACGAGATAAAACGCATGTTTATTCCTGATAGTATTCTCTGTGTTTAGTGCACGGTGTAAAGGACAATACATACCACTTGAATGTGTAAACGACAGACATTGTATAGTGAAGTGGAGTGAATTGAAAAGAAGTTTTGATAAAAATTTAAATTTATCTAAAAAAAGTGCTTCGAAAAGCTCAAAGTCTTCAATTTTTGTTCAGCGTCAAAATTATTGTTTACCGGTTAGAAGCGATGTTTCTGCGGCGGGTCAGAATGACCAAAAAAGATGGTAAATTCACTGGAAAAAGACTGGAAAAAGGGCTTTAAAACCCACTAAAAAGGCTCAGTGGCAGTTGTTTGAGCTGCTGGAAGCTCAGCGCACTAGTGCAAACTTTGATCTCACTAGTTGTGTACTTTTTACTAGGACTGTGGTTCTGCTGTCACTGGTTACGTATTTTTACTCGGGCGCCCAATGTCTTAAACGGGCCCAAAAATCACTGAACAGAAATCCACAATAAGAAGAGAATTTATGTCATTTCACTTGTTTCAGGAAACTCGCCAAACGACTGTTCCAGACTCCAGTGCTCAAGACTCAAGTATCTCTGATAATTCTCTGACATCTGCATATCATTGCTACAGATTTCAACTATTTTTTATTTTTACTGCATTGCATGTGATATACAAAAACCACCTTTTCAATGCTCATATTCATAAAATTACATTTTTTTTTTCATTCCTCTTAGACCAGCTAAAATTCATCAAACATTCAATGCATTTCATTTTTATTCAAGGTTTGGCCGACCCAATTATTAGTAAATCGTAACTCAATTACTTATTTACTCAAGGAACGCAAAAAAATGTCAACAAAAATTCTTTAAACGGAATGCAAATTGCAACAACTTTACGAACCTCTCATTGGTAATTAATAAAGTTTAAACCTTTATATAAGTTATAACGAAATTATTCCTCTTCAGAATAGTTTTCCCTTAATCCTTCAAATCTTTCACCAAATTGATCATCACTTTCCTCTTCTTGATAAATCTTATCATCTCCAAAGAAACTTAACAAAATCGGTAAGAAACATAAAGAGTGAGCAGACGCAATGATAATTAACGACAACCACATTCTAAAATAGTAGATTTCAAAAATTTGTGACCTTGTGAAGGCAAGAACACAGATTCCAATAAACTTTGTCATTGTGATCCCACCTAACACTGAACCACCAATATTTCTCAACGAATTAAACGCCTTTGAAGTTTTTAAATCGTATTTTTCTTGTTGATTTAAGCCAACGCTTTCTCCATTATTCATTGTGAAATTTCTTGTAATGTGAATACAAAACTCAACAGCTAACCCAATGCAAATAATCAAGTTGACTAAACTCACAGCATTTAACGAGATTGACCATACTGACATAACACCACCAATATTAGTTAATATCATCAACACAGTTAGTATCAATAAACTTGAATTCCTCCATGAATTTATCAAAAATGCAGATATGATCCATATAATTAAGAGAGCAATTGAAATCAATGTAAAAGTTAACTTAACAATTGAAACATACTGAACGAAAAAAATATAAAATGGGGAAAATGCAAAAACGTCTAAATCTGTTAATTTTTTGATTTCATTTGTTATTCTCAAGGATTGTTTATAAGCATCAATGAAATCATCTTGAGACCTTAACGGTTTATGACTGGTTCTATAATAAGATGATTCAATTTTATTGTCAACAACAGATATTGAATTTGAATAAGGAGCTTTACCACCCAATGGACATGGATCACTAGCTTGTTCAATCCAATGATTGAAGTAAAACATGAACTCTTCACCTTGCGGGAACCCCTTCATTGTGATATCATACTTAGGATCATGATCCGCAAAACATGACTGACAAGCTCTTGGAGAATCATAAGGTGAGCAAAATTCAGGTTTATCTAAAGACAATGATTTCTTAGAGACGCGGCAACATTCATCTAATTCTGGATTCAACCATGTTAAGAAATCATCTAACCAACTGGATGTTGGTTCAGCTATAGTTGATTGATCCAATCTCAAGAATTCCTGTTCCAATATATTCACCATTGAGAATTCATTACATGTTGAGAATTTCCCACATATTTTCTGCTGGTTTGATAAATCTGTAACATTTGAATCTTTAACGATGAAGAAAACTGGTGGTCCAACGTTCAAGTATTGATAGATATCATTGAAATAATCAACTAAATGGGAATCTGAAGGTATTGCTATTCTTTGATCCAATCCGAATTTTATTTGAGGGAGTAAGCTTAATGAGATTCCGAACCAAGACATAAATACCAAGAATAATATCCTTCTAGCTTTCTTTGATAAGATATATGGTGCAAAATAATCAGTAATGGCAACATTAAAGATATTTTTTTTGTTTGTTGAGTTCAACTCAACATCAGTGTTTGTCAATTTTAGAAATGGTAAGCAATCAACTCTGTTGCTTTCCAATCTTTTCTGATCTAAAGATAATATAGACACAAAGACAGACATTTGTAATATAAAATTAACCAAGATTGCACCAGCAGAATAATATGCGAAATTCTTAACAGCTGGCATTTGAACTTGAGTAGCCAATAACAAGGTCAAAAACTGGATAGTTGCACTTATCAAACAACTAGGCCCAATTTCACCTAAAGTCTTGGAGATCCTATATTCAACACTCAAATTAGGGAATCTGGAATTAACTTTATCAAGCTGTTCAATAATTAAGAAAATGTTATCAATACCTATAGCCAATGTTAAAAACGGTATCACTTCAGCGATAATAAGTGTTGATTTTAAACCCAAATAACTAAAGAACCCCATTGATGAAGTGATTGATAATAATACCAATATGATCCCTGAAAAGCCAAGTTGGAATCTTGTCTTTGTAAAAGATGATAATGAAGATGGGATCCTACCACCTAATGCTAACGATGCATAAAAGAACATAACTAAATAAGAGATGATTATGATTTTGATATCTGTGTTTGTTGATTTGTTCAATTCTTGCTCTAATGAAATCTCGGTACTATAACTTATTTCCAAATTTCTATCCTTGGCTTCAATTTGTAAATCAACTAACCATTTTTGTAATTCCTTTTCATATTTGACAACTTTGTCCAAGTAAGGAAAATCTTTAGTATCCTGATTAACCAACAATGTAACGACAAACGCTTTGGATGTCAAGACATCCTCATCTTGGTACCCTCCGAATAATAATTCCTTCTTGAGAGGCTGTTGGAATGAAGGTAAACAATTAACAGGTGAAGATACACATCCTTTCAATTTCAGTTCCCAGTTTGCAGGTGAGATTGCAGAAATGTCTCCGTTGAAATACTGTGTGAATGATTCTATAGCGCAGGATTCACCTAATGGTTTGAAGCAAATATCATTCAATTCAATAGTCTCATTATCAACAACAAACAGTTGTAATTCCAATTCTTTCTCGAACCACCATTTGATAGTATCATAATCTAATACATTGTCAGGAGATTTAACTATAATTTGTTCAATTCTAAACCATTCACCGAAATTATCCTGGAAATAGTTTAATTGATGGAGAGCTGGTTCATCAGGACTTACCCATAAATTCACTGCATTAGTCTCAATGGAAAGTTTCGTGAGTCCACTTGATAATAATATTATGACGATTGATGATATTGTGATTGTAACTGCTGGGAAGGAAGCACAATAAAACGATAATTTTTGGAAAAATTGTTCTAAGGAACTGTTTATCGATGTCTTGGGGATAAGTGGATGATGCTGCATATGCTGAGTTTGTTGAGATATATCAGCATCGATTTCATCAAGTAGGATTTTTGGTTTTTGGTGTATGAAATATGTGAATATAACCAATCCAAATGCATATATAAAGATAATGTAAAATGAGAAACATGAAACGCGACCAACTTTACATGTTTTTGATGGTTTTAATGTTGGTAGTGTTGGACACGAGGATAAGCAATCTGAACAAGCGCATTTATACTCTTCGTCATCACAATCTCTTGCTGTACCGTATGATAACTCAAGATCGTTATCGGACTCAGTAATGTTATATTTGAAGTTGATCTGGAAAGGGGACCCACCAAGCATTGGTTTTTCGTCACCCAAGAATTTCAAGAAAGATGAATAGTTTTTAGCACCACCGCCAATAAGATCCATAGCATAACCATTTGTAGCTGAGAATTTCAAGTATTTGCAAGAATCGTAAAATTTGGCAGCATATTCAGGGTCAATGTATTGAGTTAGTTCCGTAACGATTTCGTTGCCTGAGGTTGAACGCCCTATTGAATTGATATCCACGAAAGTTGACTGATCTGGAGAACATGTGAAATTACAGAAGAAATTGTAAAAATTCTGCTTACAAGCTGGACAAGAACTTATTAAAGGATCAACTTTCTTCAAATTTGATTGTAAGTTCAATATTTGATCGTGGGAGCAACAAACTTTGGAGAAATCAAAATCAGAACCACAGATTTCAGTGAGCAAGTTGAGTGATTGCTGAGATGGAATCTTAGCTTTGATATTGTTTGGACAGGGCAATTCTGAACCAAAGAATGATTTTTTACCACAATTGTTGTATATAGAGCAATAACCAGGAGCATGAATGGGAGTGAGTTGAGAAGCCGCTGTGAGGGCGATGGCGAGAGACCATATGAGGAGTAGTAGCTGTGGTCTCGTGGGAATCATTTGAGTGTTTCGCTGTAACAAATGAGAGATTTCTATGGGAGATAGTCAAAGGTTTCCATCGGCGGTTCAATTCAAGTTTATTTCGTTTCTGACAGTGATTCGATAAGAGAGAGAAG
>JAJMGN010000257.1:0-68744 GCA_030575015.1 Cephaloascus albidus | reverse complement strand
ATCTAAAAATATACTAAGCGAACTAAGGTTTGTAGAGGACACTAAATCTGGGGTACTCTCTTGTATTTATACACCTGCAACACTATCATTTTCATGCGGCTGGAATTTCAAATCTCCATAAATGACGCTTGAAGTAAACAAAATGACAGATGAAGTTTACAGAATCGTTTAACTTGGTTACAGATTGTAGCAGATGCCGGTACCCATAGCACAATCGAAAGATGGAGAACTGTTTTAAACCAAGTTCCATGTTCCATTATTGTGCAGTTCGTTGGTGGATTATGGTGTGAATCTATTCTTTTTGACTAATTAGCTGATAGTCGAATCGATGATTGCACCGGATTATCCCATCGGCATGGTCATTTGAGCTTTTTTTTAGAGCTGAGTCTATGGCATGGGCCTTATTGCGTATTATTGCCCAATGCCATGGGTCATTTCGGATCTTTATCGATCAGATGATGTGTATTCTTAGAAATAGTGACTTTTATAAACAGTTATAACTAACGTACAAGTAACACCATCGCTTGGTGAGACTCAATAATCTGTTGTTGTTTGATGAGCAGGCTCATGTTACAAAAAGTGAAAAGTAAATATATGCAGATTCGCTTAATTCATAATTCTTAACTCCAATTTTAGTTTTTGACATTAAATTTCATCTGAAACTCCATTTAAGCGGATTCATGAAGTGACGAATTGTATAATAAATAATAATAAACCGGGGCCATGTAACTTGTTATTAACAGGATGGTGGAGGAACAATCAAATACGGAGAATGTTTTCTTGCAAATGCGGAAAACTACAATGAAATATAATAAATATTTATATTAGTAACTAAATATTTAGGATTTTGAAATAACAAGTTAATTAGTTAATTGAATTAAATTAATTAACTTATTTTTCTAAATCTTTCTTTAAAGTACCCATGAAAGCACGTTTTTCAGCAGGAGTTTGGAATCTACCCTTACCGAATTTAGAAGCAGTATCAATCCATTTTAATTGAACTTGTTCTAAAGCTCTTCTTGAAGTATCAACGTATAAAGATTTTCTTAAAGTAATAATTCTCTTCTTAATACCTGGAATAGAACCTTTTAAGATAACGAAATCATTGTTAATGTTACCGTATCTAACGAAACCACCTAATGGGTTAATAGTTTTCTTAGTTCTGTCAAATTCAGTAGCACCAGATGATTCATCACCAGCTTTACCAACTCTGTAAACCTTGTGGTTGATTGAAGTTCTGTGATGGTAACCGTTTTGACCAGCACGAGCAACAGTCCATTGGACATGGGCTGGATGCCAAGCACCAATACAGGCAACTTTTCTTAAACCACGATGGGTCTTTCTTGGTAATTTCTTAGTACCCCAACGATGAGTAACACCTTCGAAACCATGACCTTTGGTAACAGCGATAACATCAATCATTTCATTTTGTTCAAAGACATTATCAACTGAAACAGTTTTTTCGAAATGTTCTCTAGCCCAGTCAACTTTATCAGAGATTGAACCCCCATTAATTTGAATTTCAGCTAAATGAGCCTTCTTTTGAGATAATGGAGTTTTTCTGATTTGAGTATGAGTTAAGACTCTGACAACAGTAGCGTACTTCTTAATTCTAGCTAATTCTCTTTCAATTTGAGAACCTTCTTGAGAATATTTAGCAGAATATTTGGTAAAAGCCTTCTTCTTAGATTTGTACCAGTTCTTGTAGAATCTTCTTTTAACTTCATCAGATAAATGTTCAGCCCAAACAGTAGTTAAAGATCTTAAACCTCTTGGAGTTTCAACGTAACCAACAACACCAACAATAACAATTGGAGGAGTATCAACGACAGAGACAGCTTCAACAACTTCACGCTTGTGCATCTTTGAACCTGGACGGTCCAAGTCACGAACGATGGTTGACATACCAGCTTTATAACCTAAGAAAGCAGTTAAAGCAACTGGCTTTGATTTGTTATCTTTTGGGAAAGCTTTAACTCTACCTCTGATTGAACGAGATCTCTTTCTTGGTAAGAACCCTAAGGAACCATGACGTGGTGCTTCAAACTTTCTGTGAGACATTGTGTTAGTAAGTTTATAACTAAAGTTTTTCTTTTAAATTGTAAATAATAATAGAGAGATGTATAGTTTTATTTATATTTTGTTGATTGAATGAAAAATAATGAAAAATTTTCATGCGTGGACAGAAATATACTCATGTGATGTAAGTTACTGAAGTGCGGCTCATAAGGGGTGCTCTAACTTCTTGCTTACAAACCAAAATTTCAGTCACTTGACTCGAATAGCCGGGTAAATTGTGTATAGTTTTTCTTGTTTTTTCAGTTTATATTTAGGGTTTCATCTAACTGCAAATTGAATTTATCTCATGTTGTGGATGAAGAGATTCATTGATGAAAAATGTCTATAGAAAACGATGGGTTCTTGATATTTGATCTGTGAAATGTTTGAACTTTGAAGTTTGAACAGTGATAAAAATCTCAGAATGCATTGCGCAACAGTCGTTACATCAAATATAGACAATATTACCACTAGTCTCGATTTGGACCACACTCAGCTTTCAAGCTCCCATTTCTACAGACAGCAGCATTTAAGAAAAAATAATTTAATTGGTTTAAACACGCCGTCCCAAAGTTAAAGATTTTAAAAAAATTTGAATTAAAAAAAAGCTCCTCATCAGGGGCTCGAACCCTGGACATTTCGGTTAACTATGTAGTCGAAACTATTCCTTAAAAGCCGAACGCTCTACCAACTGAGCTAATGGGGACGAAGCTTGAACAAAACTTTTGGGATCGAAGGTCTATTTGAGGAGACCCCGCGGGGGCACAATTTTAATTCTATGGCACTTGTTGAAACGGAACACAGCTATTCTATGCCTGATCTAAGTCAGTTTGATCCACATGTTAGCAATATTATCATTTATATTAGTATTCAATAGTTGTGCTGATATTGATTCTAGGTCTACATTACACAGATTCAATATTATAGTGATAAAGACAGTTTCAATGGCTGCATTACAGATCCACATAATTTTGTTCAAAATTCAAACGACATAATTTTACAATTAAATAAACTCCCAAAACCTCTATTTCTAATATATTTAACTCTTCCCAAACCTATCTAGCATGAACTAAAAATCAATTTTAATAAATTAAATCGTAATTTTTTAATTATTAAACTGAATTTTTACGTTTTATAACTTTTGATAATGCATTTCTAGCATCACTAATTTCATAATCTTTCTCTTCTTGTGTACTAATTATTTCTTGATTTTGACTTTGAATATGATTTTGGGTTTGTTGCAAGTGTATTGTATTTGACGTTATCATATTCATATTTTGTGGTATAATGTTATCTTGTATACTTTTTTTTTTTAAAAATACTTTTATTTTTCGAGAGGAACTTCTATATAAGCACACATCATAGTTGAAATGATGGTAGTGTGAGATTCAAGCGACCAAAAATGCAAAAACAATCTATCAGCCTCTGGCTAACCTATAATTAACCCGAACTTGCCAACTCACTAAACCTCTCTTGCGTCAATAAGAATCCTTTTCTCTGTTGGAGAGCTCTTGGATTGCAATCAATTTCCGCAATTTGGGCACAAAAATCTAAAATAACGAAAAAAATATAAAAATAAATGCCTTCAGCCAGATTCGAACTGACGATCTCCTCATTACTAGTGAGGTGCCTTACCAACTTGGCCATAAAGGCTGTTTTCGATGAAAAGCCGAGTTCGAATTTCTCCGAGATGTGCGTATTACGGGTAACGGGGGTCTGCTTGTGTCTGGAGGCTGATACCCGGTTAGACCTAGTCCAATAGAGCATGTGTTGATTTGAATCCCACACTGTCTGTTTATGTTAGTTAAATAGTCGTCTTTCGAAGATTTTAACCTCCAGAGAGCCTGCAGCATTTTAATACGATTTGTTAATAAATGTTTTAAGTCCTAAAAAAAAAAAAACGACTGAAAATGGCAGAATCAGTGAATAAACTTCTCATATTTTGATATACAGTAAAGCTTTTGAATATTTCTGTGATATAAATGCTTGATTAAGTTATAGTGATATAGTATACTTTATATGTTGCCTTCTGTTATATAGCTTGAATTATTGGGTTTGTAAGTAGTCAGCACTATTGCCGATACTCGCCATATTTTATAAATCGATCATCGAATTACATATTACCATGAATTGAGGTATAATAAAGTTTCTTTAAGTGAGCCAACATGAAATCCGAAATACTTACCTCAAAAATCAGGAGTTTTGAAACTCAATACATCGAGATAAATTTCAATAATCTCTGAATTAAACGGTACAAAGGTATAAAATCGTAAGATAGCTATCAAAATACCCATTATAACATTGATACTATAATACCAATGACAAATAATATCTCCTTGTGTTGAGTAATTTCTCAGAACTTTAAATTTCCTCATTTTCGTAAGGGAGGTCCGATTATTTGTTCTGCTAAACTTTCTGGAATTGGTAAGTTAAACGTACTTGATCTGACATATTGAAGATGATTTCGAGATGAGTGTGAGTTCGGGGTGCTTATTGGTGTTCAATGTTGGTGTATGTCTTATTCTTGGTGAGATGTAATGATTGATGGAACATTGGTAGATATAATGATGATTTGATGCACTTTTAGAGATTGTAGATGATTGTCTAGATGTTTACACTGATTTGGTGCAGAGCTCTTGAATTCCGTTCACAGTTCATTGAATATTGATTGATTTAATGCTATTGATTCAGCTTTTTCCTTCAGCGAGCGCAAGTTTGAAAGGATGCATGCCGCATCATCAACAGTTTCTTAACCAGATCATTCATTCAACCATGTAGACTTTGGTTAGAGAAGAGTCTTTCTGGCCCCTTTCCTCAACCAAATCTCAATCTATTTTGTACCCGAAAAATTGTCTTTCAAAAGTGATTTTATTTTTCACTGAAATAAACTGTAGACTTTCCACAACATCCACGATTGATTGTGTAGTCTAAATTATCTTTAAAATCATTCAATTTGTGTGAAAAAAGATATAAAAACTGTTCAACATTGTTGAGAAATGAAATATTTTCCCTTTATTTACGGTGCTGACACATCAATTACGAAATACGATATTTTATCGCTGAAACGTAAACAGATTTTTAGTTATTGAAGAAACCATTTTAACGAAGAAGGAGCTTCAATTTTCTAGTGATGAACTTGCAATTGATTCTTCCTATAACGCTGTTATCTGAAGAAGATGATTTGGGCACTGCTGTGGATATTTTGAAGAATTTTTCTCCCAAGAAAATATCTTTTTTTGGTACGTTATTTTTATCGTTTGATCTCTGTTGATCCACTTCTATATTTTTATCTTCAATACTAATTGGTTTTAGATGAGCAATTGACAGGATATATACTATTGGAAGATGATCCGAAGCTAATTCCCGTAGAGAAGATACTCAAGGCATCTTCAATCAATTTGGATTTCTCAATCATTCCAAATAATACCATAACTGATCTGGCAATATACTCAAATCATATCAAGAACATATCTATAAATAACGACGACAACTTGATATTTTCAGGCTTGAACGAATCGGATAATCTCTACTATTTCATATGGAAGTTTGAATTATCAATAACGTATCCCAAGAACAAATATATCTCACCAAGGATATCATTATCAGTATCATTATTGATAAATAAAATAATAGATAATTCAAAATTTGAGAAAAGTGATCACAAATTACAAAACTTCACTCCAATACAAGAAAGAAATGTGTTATCAGAACTAGGATATCAAATAACGAATCAAAAGAGGATAAATAAAAGCTTAGCATTATCTAAAACTCAATACCTACCATACTCAAGATTCAATCAAGAAGACGAATTGAGTAAAAACTCATCTTCAATCACATCCCCAAAACTCGATACAGACGATCCACCACAGGCTAACGGCAAGCTTCTCACTATTGAACTGGAAGAAAATGGGAATGACGACGAGAACAAGAGTACAATCACAATCAATGATTCAGGGTCGATCAGTTTATTGAACACCATAACATTACCAGTATACACAATGTTGGTGATTAGATTGAGGTCAACAAAACCAGCAGGCAGAAATAATATTCTCTTGTCAACACTTGATATGGAGGCATCTAAAGAAACTATCAAGCGGAAATTATCATTAGATATTTTAAAGATAGATATTGCATTCCAATCAGGGGCTTTTAATGATGATGAGTTGATAAAAGAGTTATTACCTTCGAACCAGAAATTCCCTATACTGTTTGCATCAAATGACTCTTTGAATATTACGTATAGGATCATAAACGATGACATACAGACTGTCAAACCTATAGTGATAAAAATTCACTCAAAAGTCAAGAAATTCAATGAAGAGTTACAAGAATATGAATATTTAGGGAACGGAGAAGTTGTAACTAATTGGTCAACAAGTATAGATTTCAGTATCATTGCACCACCTATAAATAATTCAATGAAGACTCAACCATCATCGTCATCATTAGCTAGAAACAATTCAAGACAATTTTCACTGTCTAATATATATAGAAATGGTACTGAAAACCATTCAAATTATTCAATTTCTCCAACTATAAGACGACATTCATCAGTGATAACTAATAAAAAATTAAGATCCACTTCGTCCTCGTTAACAGTGAATGTTCCAAGAACTGGGAATTCGATATTAGGTGGCTTGGTATTAACGTTTAAAGGAAGGACTAATTTTAAATTAGGAGAGATTATCAGCTGGGAGATCCAGGCCATAAATAATTCAAATAAGACATTGAATTTATCATTGTTAAGTCATTCCAATTCAATGAATTCAGGATTTGAGAAAAATTATCCCAAATTACCTGTATCAGAAACAAATTCAACAACTAGTAACTCATTAATTTTCCCCAATTTAAACCAAGTCTATAAGTTGTACAACTCACAAAAATTACAACCTATTGGTGTTGTTTGTCTTGGAAACGATATAAGAATAGGGCCTTTGGAGAGTAAGATGGTTTTCGAAACAGAGTTGAAACTAATGGCTTTATCAAAGGGAATATTCAGTTTAGATGGATTAAAAATCATTGATGTGAGTAGTGGTGAAGGTTTTGACTGTGGTAGATTACTAGAAGTTGTAGTCCTTGGTGATGATTGAAAGCTGCATAAACTGCATAGTTTTATAGTTGTTTAACTACAATGAATAACTAAAATAACATTATAATACTTGTAGTCATAATATATAATTATTACAAAAATAAAACATTAATACAACCTTAAAAAGCACACACCCCAAAATTATAAACGTACTTAACCCTAATCTATTATCCGCAAACATACTGTAAATCCAAATCAAATCAAATCAAAACCAAACATATAACAAAACAAATAATCTTCAATTATGAATATCAATTATAATTAAGATCATTTTGTATCATAATTTTATCAAATTCACCCCTAACTCTATATATATTATCAATTAAATCATCACTATTTTTATTATTATCACCATCACTAATCATATTCAATTCCATAAGTTTCAAATTTAAATCATTCAACAAGTTGATTAAATCTGATATCCATACTAAATCTTTCAACAATGTTTTCTTCTTTAAGATTATTAAAATGTTAATTGATAATTGTAATAAATTTTTGAAATTGTTTAAATTACCCAAGTTGATTATTTTAGTTTCAATATTGAAACAATTGTTGTGTAAATAAAGTAATGATTTGTTTAAAACTGATAAATTTTGAAGTAACCAGTTAATATTTGAGATTGAATAGTTATTTGATGTTAATAAGTTATATGAGTTTGATAAAAATTGCAATATTATGCTTGGAATTATAGGTTCATTAACAATTGTCAAATTCAAATATTCAAATTCAATTAATAAGTAATTATAATGTATGTTGACCAATGAAACTAATTCATTTTTCTTGAAATAGTTTAATTTCTTAGTGATATTCATGAACCAAGATTCTAATTCTGTCTTATAAGTTAACTTATATGAATCATAATATTTTGAATCATTACTTATACTCAATGAAAGTTTCAAGATATTTAATTGATTTTGTAAATTTGATAATTCGATAAACAAATTCTTCAACTCAAGTGAATCATCCTCATTTTGTGAGTTTTGTGATAACGGTAAACTATGAGTTATGAATTGATCTGGTAATTGTGAAGGTTTGTTCAAGATCAATGATGATGTTTTATCTAAGTTATAAACACTCCAAAACACTCTTTCCTTCATTATTGAATCAATTGGTGATTTTTGATGCAAGTTTAATTTTGAAACCATTCTGTTTATAATACCAGAGATTTCCCAAGATAATTTGAAATTGAATGTGAACTGAGAGAATAATTTTAAAAGTACCAATAATTTAACGTTGGCAAGATCTTTGAAGTTTAATATATCAATTATTGACTCAATATACTTCTCATTGAAGAATTTATTGAAATGATTGTTATTTTCAGGATTCATGTTGTTGTCATCATATATGATACATCCAATGCACATGATAAGATAAGTATCAAAATTGATGATTGACTCTTTATTGAAATCAATGTTGCGTAATGTCTCAATAGTAGCTGACTTATCAAGGAACGGATAATCCAATTCAAAATTCAAGAAGAATAAATTAACAAATATCAAAGGTAAATCATTTGAAATTGGCTGCATCGTTAAAAATTCTTCATCTAAATTATTTGTATTGTTCTTATTCTTCCAAGAGGCATGAATCAACTTGTTTGTTATTTGGAAATTTTCATCACTGTTTTCTTTTAATTTCCCGCTTGGTTTGCCGCCCATGAAAACCAGTTGAGTTGGTACAATTAAATCATTTGATAACAAAGATGAGATAGACACTTGTCTATGCTGAGGATTAATAGGCGGTAATATGATTCTCTCTGACGATTTCATTGAACTATTTTCCTTGTCATTGCGCTTCGATATTTTAGACGCTGATGTTTTCAAGATTTCAGACTTGAAATTACTATTATTTGATAAATGGAAAACTTGGGAATGATTTGGATTAACAGGAACAATGTTATCTATAGTGAATGTGCTCTGATTGATATTTCCAATGATCTTTTCGTTCTCTGAAACTGTAACTTTTTTCCTTCTTTTATTTGATCTCTCGACATATTGACAATCTTCACCAGCTTTATTACAGTTGAAACATTTGGGGAAAGTTCTTGTGCACTTCTTCTTTAGTTTGTAGCAACGATTACAACTATTGGAATGCTGAGCGACAGGAGATGAAGGAACTGAATCCAATGAAGTGTCTGTTGTTTGCTTTGGAGTTTTTTTTGCGGCCAATTGTTGAGCAGTTTGAGTCTCACTAATTGAGTTTGAATTTTTTGCTAACGGAAAGTTTGAAGAATTGGTACCTGAAGGTGAATCGTTGAGACTCATATTGACTGATTGAAGCGCCACTAAGACGAGTTGTTAAGCGAAATAAAGAATGAAGAACAAACAAATAAGCAAAAAAAAATCAAAATTTATGTTCAACTTCAACAGGAATTTCTGGCTTTCAGCGTTCAGCGTTTTGTTTGGCCAATTTAGAAGATCCGTTGCGAATTGTGAATCGTCCGCTCTGCTTATAATCCGGTTATCGCGCAATTGTGAATGACTTTTTGCCCACTTAACATTTGACAACCGCCACGTTACCGATCACGGATAGAGGACGATGGGGCGCCCACTCAATTAGCCCCGACTCCGTCTGGACTGGAACGGGAGCGGCAGCGCAAGACTGCAAGTGCCAGGCGTATCTACTATCAGACTTTGAGCCTTGATTCTTGAGGTCTAAAGTTTATAAGATATCTGAGGAGAGTCAATATACTATATAGTATATCGCTGAAAAAAAAAACCGATTGGTGTTATGAAGATGAAGTATAATGTTTCATGAGCAAGAGAAATATGAACAGTATAGTAGACAAAAGATGGATTCTAGTTTCCAAGTGACGTCGGCACTAGCCTCAAATGTCGCAATCGGCCCAGCTATTGTTCATTTAACCGATTGTCGGAGTCAAAATATTCTAGCGGCGATTTGAGGCCATGCAGCTTGAAAGTTGAGACTTGTTGAGTCTGTCTGACTCTTGACGGGTACTAAATAATTTGGAGATTAAACAGGGTACGAGTTTGGAACCGTCCGCTTTCCAAATATTGAAAAGGTAAAGAGGTTTCATGAATCCACGACATATATTTATCATTGAGACTCAAGATAACACTACAATTCAACCGTCATATTCATTTCATTATAATCGCAAAATTATTTCGACTATTTCCCTTCTGCAACTCCTTTTTGGAAAATTTCTTTCGCATTTTCCTTTTGCCTCCGAGCCAATCGAACAACCAGTATGCGACTTTGTTCGCTTCGTGATAGCACAGCAATTCGAAACCCAAACTTTTCATTATACTGTCAAACAATTCGTTATTGAGATATCTAGAGTTAGTCACGCATGGTAAGGGCAAAACGAAAAACAAAGCACTGAATTGGTTTCCATCTGAAGGTGGTTTCAAGAATTTTGTTATTCTTTCAAGCATCTCTCCTCTCTCTATAGGGCTCGGAACGAAATTTAAAACTAAGGAACATGATACCAAGTTGAATTTTTCTTCTGTTGATGTGGGTAATGGTCTTTCCATGAAATTTTGTTCCAA
This sequence comes from Cephaloascus albidus, assembly GCA_030575015.1. Lineage (NCBI taxonomy): Eukaryota > Fungi > Ascomycota > Pichiomycetes > Serinales > Cephaloascaceae > Cephaloascus > Cephaloascus albidus. Next base: position 58,091 of record JAJMGN010000257.1, on the reverse strand, counting down.
GATACTTGGATGCTGAGAATTCAAGTCGATTCTATGAATATCGGAGAATATACCACTAGTAGAGATCAAATTATCAACACTTAGACAACCAATCTCCAAAGCATTCAAATTTCCTTTCTGCGACACTATTATATCTTTGTATTTGCTCTCCTCAAGCCATTCTATCAATTTTTTGGATGAGTCTCCACCTCTTTTACTATTTTGACCTTGTGTGGATGCAGATTGGTACGTTTTCAAACCACCTCTTTTCGCTATCTCTCCATCTATCTCCCCTAATTTGGTTACCAACTCATTCACACTTGTAGTATCCTGTATCATCATCACATCTATATTAACTTTGTCTATGGAACTGAATCCTTTATCATATATTCCCGCCAACTTCCTATGATTGAGTTTCAAAATTTCCAAGTAATTCAGATCACTTAACTTCTCCTCTTTCAATTTCAAACTCCTGTTGAGTTTGTTTAATATATTCGTCTTGTTTTTTTGTAGGGTGTGGAATCTTCTGATTAATTGTCTTGCCTGTTGTGGTTTCAACGACTTCGGTATATGTCCTGAACCTGTGATTGTCTTTGGCCTTTTCAACAAACCGCTACTTTTCTTCTTTCCTGCCATCTTCTATTCTATCCCTCTTATATCCAAACTAGTTGCTCCAAAATATTCAGCATTATTTCGATCAACATCTCAGTTTTGCTTCATGTTAAAAATTCAAAAAAAAATATTTGGAAAATCATTTTGAGCCGCATCGATGAGGTCAAAAAAAATATTCTTGAGATGTGCTCTTGAAATTAAAACTGATTGTGCAAATAAATATAAAATCTGACGCTGAGAATAAAATTGAGACCAAGCTGGAAATTAAACAGAGAATATTATATAATGACTCCAACAATAGCCAACAAGGGAGGCAAGAAGGATGTCAAAAAGGTTCCAAAACCCAACGCAAAGGGCAAAAATTCCAAAGTTGCCAAACCTGCTAAAAAAAATAAACCAAAATCACCAAAAGTCACTTTACCTTCTAAAATGGTTAGAGCAGACTCATTGGTTTGGAAAACTGTTGATATACCAGATACTTTAGACGATTTTGAAGGGTTCTATGGATTGGAGGAAATTGATGGTGTTGATGTCAAGATTGTTAACGGTAATGTTCAATTTCTTGTCAAAGATGATTCCAAAGTTATAAATCCAGACGCTGAAATAAAAAATGACGATATGGAAGAAGACAAATTCGATGACGATGAAGAGCTTAATATTGATATCTCCGATGAGGGAAAAGACAATGATCAGGAAATGAAAGATGTTGATGAATCTAAAACTAACTTAAAAACTGAAAATCCATTAAAGTTAAATAAAGCTGAACAAGTGAAACAGAAAAAGAAAGATAAAGCAAAAGAACTCAAATCTAAGAAATTGAAAGACAAAGCTGATGAGAATGACGAATTGATAACAAATACATTTGGCCAAATAAATGATTTAGAAGAAATGGATGATGAGGATATAGATTTACCAGAATGGACAGGTGAATCAAAAGATTTCAATTTGAGTTCATACACATTGAAAGCATTGTCATTCATGAAGTTTGATAAACCAACTCCAATTCAAAAGAGAGCCATCCCATTAGCATTACAAGGTAAAGATGTTATCGGTAAAGCTACCACAGGTTCGGGTAAAACATTAGCATTTGGTATTCCAATCTTGGAACGTTATATCAAAAATTTACCAACATACACTCAAAATAGAAAGGAAAAAAAAATCAATGCTCCAACTGGTATCATTTTTGCACCAACTAGAGAGTTGGCTCATCAAGTTGTTGATCATTTGAATAAACTTGCCAAATATTCTCCTTTAAATCAACATGGGATTGTTATGATCACTGGTGGTTTATCCATTCATAAGCAAGAAAGATTATTGTCACACGGACCTGGTATTATCGTTGCTACTCCAGGTCGTCTATTGGAATTATTAGAAAAAGACGAAGCGTTAATTAAGAGATTAGCCTGTACTGAATTAGTTGTTTTGGATGAAGCTGATAGATTATTACAAGATGGACATTTCGAAGAATTTGAAAGAATCTTGGAATTGCTTGTTAAGAACAGACCAAAAACTAAAACTCTTGATTGGAAATGGCAAACTTTGATCTTTTCTGCTACTTTTTCAAAAGATTTATTTGGTAAATTAGATAATAAATACAAGAAACATACTGGTGCTGATTCAGGTGCATTGGCAGATAACGATGAAATTTTACAAATTTTATCTAATAAATTGAAGTTCAAAGATCCAAAACCGTCATTAATTGATGCAAACCCAAAAGAAGTTGTTTCTGGTATGGTTACTGAAGCATTGATTGAATGTGGTCCAACAGAAAGAGACTTGTACTTGTATTACTTCCTTTTGATGTATCCAGGTTCAACTTTAGTTTTCGCCAATAGTATTGATGCAGTTAAGAGATTAGCTCCATTATTAAACAATTTAGGAATCCCATCGTTTTCCATCAACTCCTTAATGGTTCAAAAGCAAAGATTGAGATCATTGGAAAGATTCAAAGCAGCAACTGAAGATGGTAAACAAGCAGTATTGATAGCATCAGATGTTGCAGCTAGAGGTTTGGATATCTCGAATATTACACATGTTGTGCATTATCATTTACCTAGATCTGCTGATATTTATGTCCATAGATCAGGTAGAACAGCCAGAGCTGGTAAAGAAGGTGTGTCGGTTATGCTTTGTTCGCCGCAGGAAGCTAGTGGTCCTTTGAAAAAATTAAGAAAAGTTGTTGCCAATTCACAAAAGAATAAGTTTTCCAAGATAAATGCTAAATCTGATGTTAAATCATTACCAGTTGAAATGACAATTATTACACAATTAAGAGAAAGAGTTGTATTAGCTTCGAAGATTGCAAATTCTGAAGTATCAACCTCGTCGACTCAGAAGGAAAACAACTGGATGAAACAAGCAGCAGAGGATTTAGGGATTGAAGATTTAGATGATATGGAAGAAGATGATATTATTAAGAGACAACGTAAAAGAAAGGAAAACAAGACATTACAAAAAGATGATTTGAAATATATAAAAGCTGAATTGAAAGACATGATAAGTAAACCAATTAGAAAAGATTTAAGAAAGAAATATTTGACTGGTGGTTTAAGTAATTTGGCTCATCAAATGTTATCTGGTACAACTCATAAAGAGATTATCGGACATGATAACGTCAATGCTTTGGATGATATCAAGAATAAAAGAAAGGATGGATCTGTAAGAAAGGAGAATAAAAAGGAAATCAAAAAGGAAACTAAGAAGGAAGCCAAAAAGCAACCTAAGGAGGAAACTGAATGATTAGCTGACGATCAAATCAATGTATAATATTAAAATTGAACTCGTTTGTAGAGCTGCATATAACTACAAAGTAATTTTTATATTTTTATATTTTTTTTTTATGATCATTTGTATAGATACAAAGAAACCCAATAATTAAAACAAAACAAAACAAAATGAACCAGTAAAAACAACTTTTTTTAAAGAAAGAAAGAAACAAGCATTGAAAAAATTTAAAATCATTCATTTGTACATTTCATTAACCTTTTTATAATATTGTATAATTTTTTTTAAAATTAAAACCAACTTTTTTAATAATCACTATCATCATAATATTCATCATCTGATTCTTCAGCTAATTGTTCAAAGTTAACTTTATAACGTAACAAAGCACCAACACCACCAAAACCTTTAACGAATTGAGCACCTTCACTTGATCTATCAGTAACGAATTCTAAGGTAGCACCGAAATTCTTATAATTTTCAGCTAACCATTCTAATAAGACTTCTTCTTTAACGATTTCCATTTCTTGACCTGTTGTTTTATCTAATAAGTAAGATTTATCAGGTAAATCTGGGTTTGCATGAGCTATGACTTGATTTCCTTCTGAGTCTTTTAAAGTGTACCTAATAATGTTCAAACTTTCGTAAACGATTATGATTTCACAAGCACCTAAATCCAATGCTTTCAAAGTATCTTCAATACCATAACAGAATTTACCAGTATCTTGAGAAATTTCATCGAAATATTGAGTAATTAATTTCTTTTCTTGAATGAATTTAACATTTGATAAAGTTTCAGCCGATAATTCAATTGCTTGATTAAACCCATTTTCACCACCGTACGAAACATCAACAATCTTGATGATTTTAGCTACCAATCTATTATCAAACAAATCAGACTTTGATAACTCACTCTTGAAATCAGCACTACCAGCCAAAATCAAACCTGCAACATTAACTTTATCAGCAGTAATGAAATTTTGAACAGCAACTTCAGCAACTTTTCTAACATAATTATGTCTCTTTTCTTCTCTTAAACGTGAGAAACGTAAAGCAGATTGACCACCACGACCATGTTTCTTAGGTAAATCAACAGAAAACTTATACAAGACTTCTCTAGTATTACCAGAAACTGTACCGAATAACGCACCATTACCATCCATAATGATGAAACCAAATCTATCGTCATTTTCCAATAACTCAGATAACGCTTCAGTATGGAATTTATTGTCACAAAGATATAAGGAAGTATTGATGGCTCTAAAAGGTTCGAAATCAATATTCAATTTTTTTTCTTTACCTTCCGCAGTCAAGACATCACCACAATAGACAACTAACCCATTTGGAGGAACTTTATTATACAATTTTAATTTTTGTTGAGTTGATGTGATGGCGGATAAGACAGACAACCTGTTGACTCTGGACTTGATATTGGAAGCAGTCCCGTATTCATCTGTCAACATCTTTTGAATGAATGAAATCTGGCCCTTTGGTGGGATAATTAAAGAAATCATGGAGGTACCATTACCCTTGGCAGCTTCCAAGGATTTGATCAATTTTTTGACCTTCCAGATTTCAATATTCTTTTCAGCGTCTGTTTCTTGTTGCGACATTGTTTCCAGTTGGTTAGTAGAATGAAACAGACAATTTCTTTACTTAAATACGATTTACAGATTTATTTCACATTGAAACTTGATTTTTTACTCAATTTTGAAGAAATTAAATCGAAAAACTTTTTATCGTGTTGATAATTACGCGGAACCGGACTGCGATTTACGCTGCCAAACCACGTTTTGATGAGAGTTTATACGGATTTTTCCCGTTTTATCATAGTTTAAAAAGAGGAATTGCTGAGTTAGAGCGAGAGGTTCATATTGTGACTAATACTGTATCATTTAGTCTCAATTAGCTCCTCTACTTTCTTGAATCAAGCGAGCTCGGCGGTACAGCCATGATGGGTGAAAAGTACAAAAAATAATGAAAAATAGCCCAATTTTCAAGCAAAAAGAACAAGAAGAAAACGTCTATCAACACTTGGATTTTTTAGTGCCATGTACCTTGCCATAGATCCAAAACGACCATTCTATCACAATGTCAGAGCATTTTGGTTGCACTTCCCTGTTCGGGTCCGTTTACATAACCGGTTACGTAAAAAGACGACACAACCAAAAATTCATCTTTTCTAAACAACGTGAAAATGACATTTAATTGATTATTATAAACCTGATAAAACAGTTGATTTGAAGCTTTAATTCATCAAAAATGGGACCCAATAACCACAGGAATGAAGACTTGGACCACTCTGATTCAGACTCATTGTCTGATACAAACATCCTACCAGAAAAAAAAGAAAAATCAAGAAGACCAGCCGATAATGCATTCAGACAACAAAGATTAAAAGCGTACCATCCTATATTTACAGCCAAGTCAGTTATACCTGTTTTCTTATTCATTGCTGTGATTTTCATCCCGCTTGGTGCTGCTATGTTGTATGCGTCGATCAATATCCAAGATATGGTAATTGATTATACATATTGTGATACCCAAGCGTCTTCGGATCATTACTCTAATATTCCAACTGAGTATTTAGACTTCCATCTCAAGACTAATTATACCAACCCTCCACAATGGAAATACACAAAGAACTTATCGCAAACGTATGAAGAAGAACAAGGAGTTTGTCTTATTCAATTTGAAGTTCCACAAGATATAAAACCACCAATTTTATTTTTTTACAGACTTAAAAATTTTTATCAGAATCATAGAAGGTACGCTAAATCTTATTCTGAAGATCAATTGACTGGTAAAGCTGCTTCTGTTCATGATGTCAAGGATACAGTTGGCCAAAATTGTCAACCTTTATCTACGGATGCAAATGGGAAAATTTACTATCCATGTGGATTAATTGCAAACTCATTATTTAATGATACTTATAGTGGATTAACTGCTATTAACGGTACAAGTGATGATTACACATTAACTAATAATGATACCGCATGGTCTACTGATAGTAATAGATTCAAGAAGACTAAATATTCAGCATCTGAAGTTGTTCCTCCACCAAATTGGGTTAAACTTTATCCAGATGGATATACTGATGATAATTTACCTGATATTTCCACATGGCAAGAATTCCAAAATTGGATGCATACAGCAGGTTTATCAACATTTAATAGAATTGCCTTGAGAAATAATAAAGATGTTTTGAAAAAGGGAATGTATGAAGTTTCTGTTGGATTACATTTCCCAGTTTCTGAATTTAATGGTAGAAAATATATTTATGTTAGTACTAGATCAGTCATTGGTGGAAGAAATCATTTCTTGGGTATCAGTTGGATTGTTGGAGGTGGTCTTTGTTTGATACTTAGTGTTGCTTTAACTGTTATCAATCTCATTAAACCTAGAAAATCGGGTGATGTTAATATGTTGAGTTGGAATAAGGAAAAGATTAATTAATCGTTATTTATGTTTTTATATATATTCTTTTTATTTTTGGTTTAGATATGTCAATTAATTATATGTTTTTGTATTATATTGTTTGAGCATAGAAGTTGAATTCAATCATGACTTGTAAGCGCTTCTTTTCTGGGAAGGCTTGAGATCCGATTGTGAGGTCACATAACCTATGGGTTACAACTTCCGGGTAGATTGTAAACTTCACTGATGCCTCATATATATAACCATCGACGACTATATTAATATCATATAATATATTATTATAAAACTATCAGCTACAATTAGACGTTACGTGTTGTTAGCCTCGCTTGGGTCGATATGGAGGTAACGCACAAGTTATATACGGGGAAAGTTGAATGAGTATCAAATATATTTCTGCCAAAACTTAACTGTATTGGAAGCTGTATATAATTCTATCTAAATCTCTCTTTTGGTATGATGGAAATTCCTTCTCTTATATTCTATAATTCCCTATTTCATCTTCAGGTAACATTGCTATCACATGTTATATCTATAGAACAATCATCCACCACTGGACTGGACAACTATGTGCCTGGCCATTTGCGGTATCATTAATGTCGAAGTATAACCTTACTTCACCAATGTTATTCCCAATCCTATAAAGATGGTTTTGCCTTGTTTCCTAATTAGGCAATCAATCTAGTAAATTCAACACTATAAAACACAATATAAATGAAAACAACCAAGGTCGATTGAAAGTATATACCATCATAGACTCTACGATGCTATCAAACCTAAATTTTCTTCTTTCTCAACTTCAGCGTCTATTTTCAATAGACTTTTATTGAGAAAAAATTACATAAGCTAAGTGGATATGCTTACATAACACAAAAAATGGTCAAAAAAATGCACAAATCGGTTTTGAAAGGTCTACAGTTCGTTCAGTTTTGGAGATTTTTCTTTAAGATTTTTTTTATGTACTGTGATATACCGGCTACTAAAAGGCTCGGGAACAAAATAGTGAATGTTTGGTGTGGTTGGTGTTGATATTGGGCGAAATAGAGGAAACCAACTCTGCAATCGCTAACAAGCGATGCATTTAATCCCCAAGTTCCGCATTTGACGATTTCTCACCATCACGTGATACATCGAATATTATATAATTTATTACATAATATTAAAATGTGGTGATTAGGAACCTAAGTAAGTTACGTGTACACAAGAACGTTATAACATATCCTGAAATATCTTTGATAAGATTGGGATGATTTAATATTTATCTATTTTTGTTTATATTTGTTTATATTTTATATATAATTGGTGGTTTTTCAAGATCATAATGATTATAATTTAATCACATGATCTTTTCCATAAACTTTATTTATGTTAAAAAAAAAAAAAAAACTGGATATATATTCGTAGTGCTAATTTCGCGACAGAATTATTGTATCGGCCTGACCAAATCTTATATGTCTACATGTGCACTTTTACATGGGTATATATAATATTAATTAGTAGCGAATACAGCGTATATAGCAGCTAGCTATGTTCTGAATTATACTGAAGCGTGGACGGTGGAATAGACTAGCAGCCAGACGTAAATTAACGTCCAAATTCATACACTACGCTTTTCAAATAATTGGACGTAAATATATAGAGCCACCATCTGGATATCGATGCTGGAATTGGCTCTTCCCCATTATAATTTGATGGTCAAACTTAGTTTTATGCCATCTTAGATAGTATAATTGAATTTAATCAACTACTCGCTTGTTCTCAACGAGCTCTCAGAGTTTATGAGCCATTGTTTCTGCTCAGCACTTAGTATAAGCGCGTACTGGCTAATTATTACGCAGTGTCTGAAATCTGTGTGCTGAATGTTGATATTAGGATAAGCAAAAGAAAGAAAAACCGTTTTGCACAAAATGAATAGAAAATTGAGAACAATCATCAATTGACTTAAGTCCGGCGTTGAGAATGTAAAGATTTATCAATTAGTAAGGCAAATGAACTTGGGATGTATCATAAAGCGGACAATGCAAATTATCATAGATTTTTCTTGGTGTTTTGGGCTCTTCATAGTGGAAAACCAGCAAAGAATCTCTTGTGCAATTGTGAGCCGAGGTACAAATCAATATTTCTGTTCAAGTAATTGTCAGCCTGCATAAAACCCGTTGGATATTTGGATACTCCAGGTATCTCTGTAGCAACCAGCTTACGGGTTCCAACATATTCATAGAGAAATACTGAGACACACATATTATTTGGGAATCTCTGTACATATAAATATGAGATAGGGTCCTGTCTGAGTTATCAACAATAGCTGTCTCTTCTGTATACAAGATAGCAGCTAATATTTCGCACCATGTCCCATCCAACATCAACAAAAGCCTTAGTCTTGGAAATTCCTCCAGTTAAAAACGTCACTACTGACTTATCAAGTCCAGATTCAACTTTCAAATTGATTGATAAACCACTCGCTGATTTGAAAGATGGTGAAATCTTAGCTAAAGTTCTTTATTTATCCAATGATCCAACTCAAAGAGGTTGGATCCAAAAAGATGTTGATCCAGAAAGATCATACGTTCCACCAGTTTTTAAAGGTGACACCATGAGATCAATTTCAATTGGTCAAGTCATTGATTCCAAATCATCAAATTACTCCAAAGGTGATTTTGTTCTTGGTCTCTTATCATGGGAACAATACTCAATTGTCAACGAAGCTAGAATCTTCAACAAGATTGAAAACACATCCATCCCATTAACCATGTACTTGGATGTCCTTGGATTGACTGGTCTTACCGCTTATTTCGGTCTTCTTGAAGTTGGTAAGTTAACTAAAGATCAAACCATAGTCATCTCTGCTGCTTCAGGTGCCACTGGTTCAATGTGTGTCCAAATAGCCAAACATATCATTGGAGCTAAAAAAGTTATAGCTATCACTGGTAGTGATTCCAAATGTAAATACGTTGAGTCAATTGGTGCTGATATCTCTTTAAACTATAAAGATCCAAATTTCGAATCCAATTTACGTGAAACCATAGGTAAAGATTTCGTTGATGTGTACTTTGATGCCGTTGGTGGTAAAACTTTGGAAATCATGTTAAGTTTAGTCAAACCTTTTGGAAGAGTTGTTGCCTGTGGTGCTATTTCTGGATATAACGATTCTGAACAAATGAAACTTGGGAATTGGGGTGAAGTTATCAAGAATAGATTAGTTATTCAAGGTTTTATCGTTAGTGATTTCAGACCTCAATTCGGGGATGCTATTAAAGTTATTGGTGAAGCTATTTCAAAAGGTCATATCAAATCTGATAAAGATTCGTTTTCATTATATGATTTAACTGAAGATTTTTCCAAGATTCCTCAAGTTTGGAGCTTACTCTTTAGTGATGAAAAGCGTCCTGGTAAATTGATTACCAAAATTTCTGAATACACCATTTAGATGGCTCAATGAGAAGATAACTAATAACTATTAACTTGTGTCAAATTCTGTGCAAGGTGATCGATTTAATATTATGCAATTCTTAATGCATGGTAAGTTGACATATTTGGAATTTTTGAACTTGTGAACATCGGGCCGACTTATATATTGATTAATTGCACCTAAATATGATTAATCTCTGTGTTATATTATAATGATTTATCTTTGTTGAATTGTACTTAGTACTCTTGTACTATAAATTGTAATTGAGCAGATTGATTCACTGCGCTTATTTTTTTTTGATGACACTTGAAGCATTCTTAAAGCTTCATGTTCGAAATCCCATTTGGGCAAATCGAAGATCTTATCAACTTATCAGTGGTCCGTGCGTGTGCCAACCAAATCTTCGGCAATATCAGTTCAAATTTATCATTTTTTTACCAGATGGAAAAACAAAACTTCAAGATTGAAATCAAGAAAAATGAAAAATGGGACCAAGGCTTTCAAATACTCAGATCATCTGATGTTACTAGTTTGTGTTTAACCTTGATACAATCTGAATCCCTCAGATGTCGGTTTTAGCCTTTTTTCCTTCCATCTTTTCTCTTTAATGTTTTCTGCAATTTGCCGATAGAGTGATCACTGATACCATTGACATTACTTAGCAAATACAATTCTTCTATCCGTTTGATTCTCTTCTTCCATTGCAAAGCATTGCAACTCAAATATTACTAAAAATGATATGAGCTTGGAGAAGAATTTGGAAGAGAAAATTTGGAAATCGAAGTGAAAAAGAAAGTGAAAATAATGGTGAGAAGTTTGATAGATCAAGAAAAGAATCAAACTAGAAAATTGACTGTCAATGGTGTCACTCGACTAGAAGATGCCAGATGGGATACCAAAAAAACAAAGAGAAAAGATTCAAGAAAAAAGCCGATATCTGAGAGATTGTATCAACTAGACAACGGATAACATCATGATGGTCTGAGTTATATAATTCGAATGCATTTGAAACGATTGTGCCAAGGACAGATCTTACCAAAGATTCAAGCTAGGAAACTACCTCAAATTAGATGACGATCAAGGCTTAAAATATTGAATTATCCATGATCAATCTAGAAAGGGCCCATCAACGATTTACTTTATAGAGATATTTAATTGAATTTTTTATATACGATCAATTTTCAATTGAGATCGAACATGGCCCATGGCACTTGAGTCTGTAACAATTTACCAAATTCAAATATCAGCTTGAATATTGTTATAACCATGTTTCAATGGAACATTGAAAGTTCTGATCAATAAATCCGTTATTTACCACCAGATTTCATCGTTGGCACTAATTTTAAATGGAGATTTGTGAGCTGATCAGAGCTGAATTGTGTCAAATTATTCCAATTTCACAGCAGAAAATAGAGCTCTGCTAAAGTCCCTTAAAAACCTATCCCCCTTATACTACCACCGAAGTATTTTCCAGAACTTCGAAGCCAAATGAATCTGCAATTGTCAGCAGCAACCATAGATGAAGGCCATAATTAGTCTATAGTATACAAAATTGCATCTCCATATAAATACGAGATGGTCTGCTCCTCTCCATTGAACATATGACGTCTCAAAGATTAAGCGTTGTCTTTATAGTTTAACGTTATAACATATAATATAATCTATTCAATCTCACTCAATAATTATGTCAATTCCAAATTCAACAAAAGCTTTTATTTTAGAAATTCCTCCTGTTAAAAACGTTACCACCAACTTATCAAGCCCTGATTCAACTTTCAAATTGGTTGATAAACCACTTGGTAAATTGAAAGATGGTGAACTATTAGTTAAAGTTCTTTACTTATCCAATGATCCAACTCAAAGAGGTTGGATTCAAAAAGACGTTGATCCAGAAAGATTATATCTCCCACCTACTCTTAAAGGTGACACAATGAAATCATTCGCACTTGGCCAGATTGTTGATTCAAAATCTTCCAAATATTCTAAAGGTGATTTTGTTACTGGTCTTTTAACATGGGAGCAATATTCAATTGTGAATGAAGCCAGAATCTTCAATAAGATTGAGAATACTTCAATCCCATTGACTATGTATTTAGATGTCATTGGATTAACTGGTTTAACTGCCTATTTTGGTATTACTGAAGTTGGTAAATTAACTAAAGATCAAACTATTGTCATTTCTGCTGCTTCGGGTGCCACTGGTTCAATGTGTGTCCAAATAGCAAAACATATTATCGGTGCTAAAAAAGTTATAGCTATCACTGGAAGTGATTCTAAATGTAAATATGTTGAATCAATTGGTGCCGATGTTGCTGTGAATTATAAAGATCCAAAATTTGAAGAGAATTTGCGTAAAGTTATTGGTAAAGACTACGTTGATGTTTACTTTGATTCTGTTGGTGGAAAAATCTTAGATATCATGTTAACTCTAGTTAAACCTTCTGGAAGAGTTGTCGCTTGTGGTGCTATATCTGGATATAATGACTCTGAAAAACTAAAAATAGGAAACTGGTCTGAAATCATCAAGAACAAATTAACTGTTCAAGGTTTCATCGTTATGCAGTTTGCAGATAAATATGGTGATGCCATCAAGGTGATTAGTGATGCTGTTGCTAAAGGTAAAGTTAAATCTGATAAAGATTCAATTGATTTGGTTGATTTGACTAAAGACTTTTCGAAGATTCCTCAAGTTTGGAATAAACTTTTCAGTGATGAAAAGGGTCCTGGTAAGTTGTTAACCCAATTGTCTGAGTATTCTGTTTAGATATATGATTCTCAACCATAATTGTACCAACTTTCAAGGTCCTACAACTTACAAGTTACTATGAACATTGACATTGATTCATGATTCACGAATCACGACTCATGAGGTAGAGGCCATAATATTATGCAATATTTGCTGCACTTAAGCTGCTGAAATTTGAACATATGTGCCTAAAAATCGCTTTTCTTTATCTTGATCTTTTAAATAGTTATCTAATGAATGTTTTATGTTACTTATTATAATAGTACCGCTTTCATATTGCAAATTAATTATCAGCTTCACAAACTGTGATTAAACTTTAATAACGTCAGACTTTGGTGGGAAGTTGGAAGTTGGAACCCAACCAATTCGAAGATTCTCCAAACTTCAAAGGCGAATCCTTCTGATTCCTTACCATTTCCGCGTGTGCGCTGACCAAAACACCACTGAAAAGACGCGTAGATTTGTTGTTTATTTTTTGTTTCGTTAAAAATGAAATCAGTTTTTTGATCAGAATTCAGAAATCCAATTCAGTTATTTTTACCAGGAATAAAATTATAGCAAAGAACTAAGAAATATCGGCTGGTTATTGTGGCATTGATACAGTGGAAATATTATTTAGTTTATCTGCATACCGATATCAGAGTGCTTTATCAGTGAGCTTAATATTTCGTTTGTCTTTGACTATCAAATCTTGATCACTGTTATTAATAATTTATTCAGCGGCTAATTTTTAAATATAGGTAGTTTTTTGAAGACAGTTTTATAATACACTCTTTTGATCAAATAATCTATACAAGCAAACCTCAAGAGCAATAGACTGTGAGCTATAGAAATGAGAACTGACTAAAATATGGATTCACCACATATACAAAATTATCAAAGACCAAGCATCATTTCAGCGAGTTCGAAGGAAAATGAAGATGGTTTAGAATCCTCCCGTCACCATTCAGAGTCTTTCATTCTGGATACCAATCCAAGATCAAGATCAAGGTCGAATTCATCATCACCAAACAAACAATCTGACAAAATCATAACACCAAAATCAAAGTTACTATCAAGATCTAAAAAAATCAAGCTATCATATGAGCAAAAAAATAGCATATTGAAAAAATTTCAGGAATTGGATGAAATTGATAATGACAATAATGATACTGATTATTTTGATTTAGATAAAAACATATCGTCAAGATTCTCAGGTATATCTGGAATATCGTTTATAGATGACACAGATTCCAATAGCGCTAGTTCACCTTTCGTTGATGATGTTAAGAGACGGTTAAGTGATATTAAAATACACGAAGAGAATAAGTTAAATGAATCAAAATTCAAGAAAATTCAAAAAAATAAGAATATGTTGGCAAATAATATGAGCTTAGTCAAGAAAAAGTTATCTGGAAATTTCTTCCCAACTGACTACACACTTTCATCGTATCCCAATTCGAACCTGAATATCGATGAAAACTATCAAGGTGAGGATGATGATAATGATGACGACAATTTAGAGTCCTCTGCTAAGATTGAAAGCCAATTTCCTGATTCTCCAATTTTGCTAAACGCTGCTCAAATTTTGAAAAAATCACCTAGCATAGCTTCAGACATATCTCCAACAATGAAACATGATAAGAAAAAAGATAATGAAAACTTCCAAGAATCACCATTCATAGAAATCTCACAAGAAAAGATAAAGAATTATAAAAAAATTGACCTTGATAGCTCTTATATATCGAAGGCTATAAGTTATCAAGACATAAATTTACCAAAATTGAAAACAAGAAAGCAATCGTTGAGAGAGACTTCAACTCCAAACTTATCTCATCAGCAAAATTCTGCTGATAATACTCCAATAATCCCAAGACTTACTAGTCAACAGATACAACCTCCTAGATTGAGATCATCATCGAATTTGTCTACACCAACACAACCACTTTTACAAACTCCAAAGAAATTGAAGAGACAGGACAACAGTATATCACCTACAAGCAAAGGTAGAGGTCAATTGGTTTCATTAACACCAGCACAAAGGATTGAGAAGAAGCCAGGAAAATTTACCAATGCTTTAGATAATTTCCATTTTGTCGAATTGCTAGGTAAAGGTGCTTTTGCCCGTGTATTCAAAGGTGTAAACTTAAAAACTGGACATATTGTCGCTATAAAACAAATTGAGATTGGTAATAATGATGTTACTGAGCTTATGAGTGAAATTGATTTATTGAAGATTTTGAAGCACCCTAATATCGTCAAGTATCATGGTTTTGTCAAGACTAATGTAAACTTGAATATTTTTTTGGAGTTTTGTTCTGGTGGGTCGTTACGTTCGTTGTATAAATCATTGGGTTCGGGTTTATCTGAGGAAAGAATTATTCCATATGTTAAACAGATCTTGCATGGTTTGAACTATCTACATGAACAGGGTGTTGTGCATAGAGATGTGAAAGCAGCTAATGTGCTATTAACTAATTCTGGTGATGTGAAACTTGCAGATTTTGGTGTGGCTACAAAAGTTTCTTCAAGAGATGAAATAGCTGTTGGTACTCCTAATTGGATGGCTCCTGAGACAGTTTTGGGTGGTGAAGGTGTTTGTACTGCCTCTGATATATGGTCTTTGGGGGCAACAATTATTGAGTTGTTAACTACTAACCCCCCTTATCACAATCTTAATCCAATGGCTGCTTTGCATGCTATAGGTACCGACGATTATCCTCCTTTGCCAGTTAATATATCACCATTGGGTAAAGATTTCTTGTTAGAATGTTTTCAAAAACAATCAAATATAAGAAGTACGGCTAAAAGATTATTGAGGCATAGATGGATATCGCAAACTAACAACATCTTGAAACAATCATCTCAGTTCAATATTTCTAAAGATGTTCATGCCATGAACAACAAATTAAGTTCGACAGAGATGAATGAAATATGGGCGAATGAAAATGATCAAATCACTAAAAGCAATCCTTCACCATCAAAGAGTCCTTCTAAATTCTTTGGGCTTTCAATGGTTCAATTAACACCTTCCCAGTTATCCATAAGAAGGAGAACTTCTAGTAAGCACGCTGGTCCTGACATTGAAAAGAATCCGTTTGATGAAGAAGACGATTCGTTCGTGGAGAAATTTTCAAATTTCAGCTTGGGCGATATCAAACTGAATGGTGGTACAAATATGTTTAACACAGCTGCCACTGGAACCAAAACTCAAATATTGCACCAATATACAGATGATAATCATTCATTCAATGAGTTTGAATGTGGCGATGAGAATCAGTTCAATTTCCAAAATAAACTTCCTGATGATGAATTCAGTGACGAAGATGAGGATCCATTCTTGGATTTAGCTATCGATAACGCTGATACAAGTGAGATTAAAATTCATGCTGTCATGGAGGGCTTGGTTGAGCAGTTCTCTGCAAATGTTGATAATTTATACAACATCAATGATAAATTAATAGCAGAATTAACTGATTACACTTCAAAAATGTTGCATTTACTAAAGAAGTACACGTTTACCAAAAGTACAATCATTAGAGATCACGGTCTTCTTTCTTTTCTTGAATTGTTAGAAGTCGCTTCACAATACCCAGAATTTGATGAACTATGGTCTAACTCACTTCAAATATTGAATCTCACTTTCAAAGATAATCTTGATGTATTAGAGAATTTTTCGGTCATAGGTGGTATTCCAATATTTACACACTTTAGCAACTTAAGATATAAGAGTGAGATAAGATTAAAAGTGGTGGATTTTATTCAGTTGGTTGCCTATTCCGAAAAATCCTTATCAATGTTTGTCTCTTGTGGAGGTTTACGTCTATTATCCAAATTTATCGAGGAGGATCTTGAAACAGCACCCGAATTCCCATTGGTCAGTGTAGATTGCATATACCATGTATTACTGAAAGACTTGACCAGATCAAGGTCTGACTTATGTCGTATATTGTCTAGGTATGGGGTAGTATTTTGGTTGGTGGTTGTGCTCAATGATCTTATAAACTTGAGAATTAAGAATGCCAATTTTTCAAATATTGATATTGATGGCAACGTTGATAAAATCTTGAAGATCTTGAGTTGTTTTGGGCGAGCAGAGTCAAGAGTGAGAATCAATATTTCCAGTACTGACTTTTTCAAATTATTATTAAAAGTTTATAACAAATTACAATTCGCACAGCAGATTATTATTTTGAAGTTCTTCAGATCCGTTTCCACAGTCTCAGCTACTTTGGACACCATGTATTCGGCAAATATTTTGGAATTCCTCTTAGCATTATTGAATGAATTTAATCCTTCTGTGGAAGGATATAAAGAAGTGACAAATGTGGTTTCCCCTATTCTATACAACTTATGTTACTTAAATCATTCCAGAGAGATTGAAATTGCTAAATTGGGAGCTGTACCTACATTGAAATCATTGTCTCTGATTAACCTTCCCTTTAGACAATTCATTTTACCAATATTATGTGAATTAGTTAACTGTGATAGATCGGTCAGAGTAACTCTATTGGAGCACGGAATATTAGAGGTCTATATGAACTTATTGTCTGATCCATATTGGCAATCAAATGCCTTGGACTCAATTGTTAGGTGGTACCAACAAGAGCCTGATATCATTGAGCCAGAGATATTGAAAAACTTGGAAGACATAGTTAAGGGCTTTTTGGTTCCAAGATCTTCGAATTTGGAGTCAACCTTGGAGAACACAATGAAGTTGTTAACCAGCTCAAGAATATGTACCCGCTTGTTCAATGGGTTACTTATAAATAACATATTAACAAAGCTTAGAACTTATAGTAAGAATTCTGTGATTCAATTAGGTTTATTGAAAATTCTCAAAAGTTTAATAATTGCTCAGAATAGAAGTGAGCAGCTTAAACAAATATCTGTTGCTATAAAGGACTCACTAGCTAAGTTATCGTTTGTGAACTCTTCAATATTGGTGAATGAGTTAAGGAAGGAGATAATTGCTTATTTGAGTGAAGAGAAATCCCCAAATTTGGATGATGCACCGGCTTTGATGTTTTTCTCTCCAAATTTTGTAAGAGCACAGAATAGCAGATTGGGGAATATACTAGATGAGTGAGATATGGTACTTTGAGATGAGTGCTTTAATGAAATGATAGATAGTTGCTTATAGATAAATGCCTTTAATAATGCTGTATATTTAATTAATGAATTATGTTTGAACCGCTGTAGTTATTTATTCATGATGGTTGGATCAGATTAAACATTGATTCAATATATACTACAACTTATGATCACGCAATTTTAATGGCCGTCGATATTATCGAGGAGTACATCTTAGTTAAAACATACAAACTTTTATTTTATTACATATCATGGCAGCAACCTATGATCTATGCAAAGAATCATTGTTGAACAGGCATAGAAGTTGAAGGTCCAGTCTCATCAACCTCAGTTTCAGTTCTCCATAAAGTAGTAATAGTCTTTGGCTGAGTCAAAAAATTCAAACCAGCTTTCCCATAGAAGTTCAAATCACCAAGAAATGAACCTTTATTCCCAGTAAAGGAAAACATTGGTAGTGGAACTGGGATAGGAACATTTATTCCAACTTGTCCACACTGGATTGCCTTATTGAATTTTTGTGAAGACGGACCTGATTTGGTGAAGAGAGAGACTCCGTTACCGTATTTATTGGAATTGACTAATGCGATGGCTTCATCTAATGTCTGGACATTAACTACTGATAACACTGGACCAAAAATTTCCTCATCGTAGCATTTCATACCTGGTTTAACGTTTGTTAATATAGTTGGACCAATGAAATTCCCGTTTTCAAAACCTTTTGGTTTGATGTTTCGTCCATCTAAAACTAACATCGCACCTTGTTCAACTGATTCCTCAATGATTGATTCTGCTCGTTGTAAAGATTCTGGTGAGATAACAGGACCCAAATCTGAAGACTCATTAAACCCACTTCCAACTTTCAAAGTCTTTGCATAATCAATAACATCTTGGACCCACTCATCTGATTTCCCCACGGTTACAAGGACGGATATCGCCATACATCGTTGACCAGCAGCACCGAAAGCAGCACCATTTATAGCATTCACAAATTGTGTTTTATCGGCATCTGGTAAAACAACTAAATGATTTTTGGCACCCAAGTTAGCTTGAACACGTTTACCTAAAGCAGTACCTCTAGAATAAATGTATTTACCAGCTTTGTCTCCACCAACAAAAGTTATAGCTTTGATTCTAGGGTCTTCAATTATCTTATTCACGGTTTCATGTTTACCATGAACGATATTGACAACACCAGGTGGAACACCAGCTTGGGCAACCAAATCTGCAATGATCATGGCTGCACCAGGGGCTCTTTCAGAAGGTTTTATGATTGTTGTGTTACCTGTAACTATAACCAAAGGTAATGTCCAAAGAGGGATCATTGCAGGGAAATTAAAAGGACAAATAGAACCAATTATACCTAAAGGTTCTCTTATCATCTTTGTTTCCATATCTTTCGCAACCTCGATGGTTATACCAGCCAATTCTGTAGTTATTGAGCAGGCAGCTTCAGCAACTTGTAAGCCTCTCAAGACATCACCTTTAGCATCAGCAAAAGTTTTCCCTTGTTCCAGCACGATCGAAGCAGCGATTCTATCCCAGTTAAGTTTAATCAACTCAACAAGTTTGAAAGCAACTTGTTGTCTTTTCATGATTGAAGTTGATTTCCATGCTTCAAAAGCGTCGTCAGCGGACTTTATAGCATCTTCTAGTTCAAGTTCAGTTGATTGAGGAACTTTCGAAACAATGAAATTGGTTGTTGGATCATGGATATCGAACCATTTTGTTGAATCTGATTTTATGAACTTGTTATTAATGAAAGAAGGTGTCAAATATGGCTCATCGTTTGCCCTTGTGTGCTCTCTTGGGAATGATTCTGGCGTAGAGTTCAATTTCAATGTAGAGTAGAAATATGAATGGCTGAGTGGATTGATTGATAATTTAGAACCAATCAATTTCCTTTTGAAGTTAGTTCTGGTGATTCCTGAGTACATTCTGTATAGTTGTTCACTCTGATCTAGTTAAATTGGGTTGAAAGTGGCAGATATTTGTGGGTTTCTTCATTTTTATATGAAGATATTCTAATCAGCGGATTGCCAGAACCGATCCAAAGCGGATACCGAGCTCCTTGATTTAATTGAGTGTGAAAATGGTGGAAATTGGTACTTTTTATAAGAAAATGATGATTTTATTAGTCTGTTGAAGAACTGGAGTTCAAGTTGTTCTGAATTTTGTGAAATTTGATGGGAAAATGGAAATATATGAAATTTTGGTATATCGCTTTAATTGTCAACAGCTGACGATAAGATAAGATCTTATCGCATCAACACTAATTATCAATTAAGTCCCAATTAGCTGGAGAATGCTCTATCAATAAAGCCCTGAGCACGATGAATGTCTCATAGATCAATTACAATTGATGTAGTTTCAATTTGATGCTGCAACAACAACACTAAATCTATCATATTGGAGCCATATTATTATCGACAAATCTCACGTTTTGCTGCTTGGATCATGATCAATTGATTTAAATCAAGATAAGTTAAATTGATGTGATCCGATTCAGACTATATTTGCTGGCCAGACTTCAGTCTTCCAGTACAAATTGAGTATCACCTCAACCAATTATGTCTGAGAGTTCTATTGTTCTTGAGTAGTTCATAACCTCAATAGTGATTTCACTAATTAGTAATTCCCAGTAAGCACGTCGAACAAACAGCCATAAAGCTGGTTCTGCAGAATTCCGGTGTCCATCTTGACTTAGACACAGAAAACTGGTGAGATTGGGTAATAATTTGACTAATTTTGTGTATTTTACAGTAAATTTGAGCCAATTTTTCACTAAAAATCATGGTGATCGTAGACATTCAGTGGTAAACTGTATTTATTTACACCGCTTTTCCACCTGTTTCTTCAAATTCCGGTCATTTTTTCTGAAAATTTCAATTTTCCACTTTTTGTTTTTTTGCGATTACATTCTCGCCGGTTCCGGCGCTTTGCTTTAACCACTATACTTGAGAGTGTTACCCGTCTTATTCGTCCCCTTACTTGAGTAACGCTTTGTTCAATGCTCCTATTCCGGGGAAGAAATTTACAATTAAATCATTTTAAAAAAAGAAAAAAAGAAAAGAAAAAAAAATTAAATTAAATTGAATCAAATTTTTGACTCACTTTATTTAAGATATTTCATTTTTCGTTCCACATAATTTCTTGAATTTGTCATTATTATTCATTGGAACATATATAAAGTCATAAATCTCACTTTATCTGATCAATTATATTTCGAAATTACTATATTGGGAGATGCTTGCAAATAATATCAGAGCAACTGCCTTTAGAAGGTCTATACCTCAAAAATTCATCAAATCAGTTATCCAAGCCAGATTAATATCAAAAACAACAAGCTCACAACATGCTATAGCAGTTTTATCCCGTCCATCTCCAGCACCTTCTTTCGATAATGAAGCCAATCCATCCATAAATCGCATCCCATCAGTTAATACCAAAGCCATGGATGATTCCTTTATTGGTTTAACTGGTGGTCAAATTTTCCATGAAATGATGTTAAGACATAACGTCGATACTGTTTTCGGATACCCTGGTGGGGCCATCTTACCAGTCTTTGATGCTATTTACAACTCTTCGCATTTCAAGTTTGTTTTACCTAGGCATGAACAAGGTGCTGGTCACATGGCTGAAGGTTATGCCAAAGCTACCGGTAAACCAGGTGTTGTTTTAGTTACTTCAGGTCCAGGTGCTACTAACGTCATCACTCCTATCGCTGATGCCTTGGCTGATGGTGTTCCATTAGTTGTCTTTTCCGGTCAAGTTGCTACAACTGCTATTGGAACTGATGCGTTCCAAGAAGCTGATGTTGTTGGTATATCGAGATCATGTACTAAATGGAACGTTATGGTTAAAAACGTTGCTGAATTACCAAGACGTATCAATGAAGCTTTTGAAATCGCTACCTCAGGTAGACCAGGTCCGGTTCTTGTTGATTTACCTAAAGATGTCACAGCTGCCATCTTGAGACATTCTATTCCAATTCAATCCACTTTACCTTCAAATGCCTTGAGTGAAATCACCAAGGCCGCTGCTACTGAATTCACAATGGAAGCCATCAAGAGATCAGCTCATCTTTTAAATATTGCCAAAAAACCAATCATATATTGTGGTGCCGGTATAATGAATCATATCGATGGTCCAAAAGTCTTGAAAGAATTAGCTGATAAAGCTTTAATTCCAGTTACTACTACTTTACAAGGTTTAGGTGCCTACGATCAAAACGATTTCAAATCCTTAGATATGTTGGGTATGCATGGTAACGCTGCTGCTAATACTGCTATGCAAAGAGCTGATTTGATCATAGCTCTTGGTGCTAGATTTGATGATCGTGTTACTGGTAATATTACAAAATTCGCTCCAGAAGCTAAATTAGCTGCTGCTGAAAACAGAGGTGGTATCATACACTTTGAAATCACTCCTAAGAATATTAACAAAGTTGTTGAAGCTACTGAAGCCATTGAAGGTGATGTTACAGCCAATTTGAAGAGATTCATACCTTTAGTCAACAAAATTGAATCTAGACCAGAATGGTTGAAGCAAATCAGCGACTGGAAAGCACAATATCCATACTCATATGAATTAGAAACCCCAGGCTCTAAAATCAAACCACAAACATTAATAGCTGAAATTTCAAAACAATCATCCAAATTAAATAAAGAAGTTATCGTCACTACTGGTGTTGGTCAACATCAAATGTGGGCTGCTCAACATTTCACATGGACTAAACCTAGAACTTTCTTAACTTCTGGTGGTTTAGGTACTATGGGTTTTGGTTTACCTGCTGCTATTGGTGCTCAAATCGCTAAACCTGATGCCATTGTTATTGATATTGACGGTGATGCATCATTCAATATGACCTTGATGGAATTATCTTCAGCTGTTCAAGCCAATGCTCCAGTTAAAATCTGTGTTTTGAATAATGAAGAACAAGGTATGGTTACACAATGGCAATCATTATTCTATGAAGATAGATATGCACATACTCATCAAAGTAATCCAGACTTCATGAAATTAGCAGATGCTATGGGATTGACTGGTATTAGAATTAGTAAACAAGAAGATTTGGTAAGTGGTGTCAAGGCATTCTTAGACTGTAAAGGACCTGTCTTATTGGAAGTTATCATTGAACAAAAAGTTCCTGTTTTACCTATGGTTCCAGGTGGTAATGCGTTGGATGATTTCCTTGTATATGATCCTGAAGTTGAAAAAAAACAATATGAATTAAGATTGAAGAGAACTGGTGATAAGTACAAGAGAGACTATTAAGAAGTAGGAGGCATTTAAAATTTAAAAAGGTTAAAAATACAAATATTCATATAAATTAGGATTAAAGAGCGTTTAATTACGTCTCATTTTTGTAGAATTCATTTTGCAGCCATCATTGAATACTCAAGAGTCAACAGGAGTCAACACAATTTCTACATGAAAATGATCAGTTGATCAACGTAGATGACTCTGCATTGAGAGCTAGTCTCACTTAGTACTACGCTTCGTTTATATAACTTTAAGTGAATCGTAACTTGTAAGCTGAAATTGTGCATTTCTGTGACGTAAATCTAAATATAGATTCGTATCGCGAAAGGCGTTAACAGATCATCTTGAGATTAATTCGATCCGTGTACGTTCCATCACAATTAATACCAGTCTACTGAGTCTCTTCAGTCTTGAGTCTTGACCCTGAATCCACACCCACGCGCTGAATGATTCAATCTGTGTCCTCTGAGACCATGACGTTGAAAGGGGCCAAAAGCGAGAGAAAAAAAAGGATATCAAAAGCGGATCTGTGTCTTCTGAAAAGGGTATACCGAATCACCACAAAACCATAATTTTGTATCTATCTTTCGCAACTGCATTTTATCCGTACTTGCGAGGCTTTCAGCTGCCTTCTGTAGCAGTGTTGCAACACCTACAACTGTGTAACATGAAGTAACTTGGTTGGACAACTTCAGGGCCAACTTGCTTGTAAGACACTGTATTTTTAGAAGTGCATGAGAGATACGCATAGTAGTAGTTAAAAACAATGGTAAACAGAAGCCACTATATTTAGAATAGGTTATTTACAGACCCAGATGGACTGGCTGTCCATATATAGTAGAGTGTTTCTTCGCTTTGGTTCTTTTGTTCACTTTCAGTAATCAAATTAGGTACCGTTCTGCCAATCAAGACTGTTCCCAGAAAGAAATTTTTAATATAGTACTATACGCCATGTCAACAAAGAAAGAAAATATAGCTCCACGTCACACTCAGAGACTACCAAAGGTGTGTATCCAGTGTGCCAATAAGAAGATAAAGTGTGACAAGACACTTCCTTGTAACAATTGTCGAAAGTTGGGGATAGCTCACTTGTGTTCCAGAGAAGTTGTGATTGTGAAAGGAAAGCTATACAATGAAAACAACTTGTTGAGAACAGTCAATGCTGATACAAACCCATTGTTAATCCCATACATTTATGAAATCCAAAGATTAGAGAAAGAATTGAGCTCGAAAGATGAAAAATTGAAATTATATCAAAATAATCAACTACAATTGAATCAAATTCAAACTACTTCTTCGTCGTTTCCTGAGTTTATCAAGAATGTATCTGAATTCAACTTTGATGATCCCAATATATGGAACTATCCCATAAATCCAAACAGTTATAATTCAAACAATAATATATGAAATTAATTCACTATATTAACACTTCATGGACCAATATTTATATATATCATTGCCTGATATATAACTGAACAATTTGAAATTGCAAGCTGATAATATTGCAGGATCAGACGTAAATATTATAAACAAGATTACAATCAATCTAGAGATATTGCTGCTATTGATCAGAAAGTTTAGTCTGATAACAATGCTTATAAGCATCAGCTTTGCTTTACAAAACTGTACAAATTATAAAAGGACAATTGATTGATAGTTATAATAAATGAATGGAAATCTACATCAATTGTGTATATCTCATAATTATAATATCAGATATAGATCTGCAACTTTTTGAACTTTTAATAACTGTTTGTCCTACTCTGATTGCAGATTGTATAAAACAAAATGATCAGTTTGTAATTAAATCTACAAGTCTTGATATATATGATAATCAGATCTAGATTAATCAAACTGCAAGTTTATTTTTAAAGTGATGAGTTGATGAATATAATATAGGCATGGCTGTGACCATGATGCTGCAGAATTGATTTTGAAACTTGTATAAATACATCTCAATTTAGATAGTTAGCTGCGATCGATTAATTAATTAAGTGGTTCCATATAATTTAAGGTTATATAATATTATTCTTCACATGTAATTTGACTGTTCCGGACTGTTCTATAGTATATGCGATCAACCGCAGGTACTGGAATGTTATATCAATCAGTATATAAGTTGGCTAGATTGGAGATTGGGTGTCTATATATGTTAATCTATATATTCTAGAATCAATAATAATATGACCGCGCATGTATAATATATATTCATAATCATATTAATTTAATAAATATAATATTTATATAGCAGCTAGTACAAATTATACATACATATTAATAATATTATTATAGATAATTAAAGTTATATATATAAATATTTCATCATGATCAGCTTCTCCATATTGTTAATATTATATTAATATTAATATATTGCTGGTGCAATGCAATTGATCCTCAAATTAATATTAACCAAGCAATATATAATTAATTAGTACTAGCTAGCTGGCTGATCAAGAATTCGAAGATGAACACTTCTCTATATAATAGTTAACCAATCGGCTTACCTTCAAGGCAAGCCTTGGCTTGTATATTAAATATATAAATTTGAATGATCTATAAGCATTAGATCTAATTATAATTAATTGTAGCTCATGTTATACGTCTTGCAGCTGCGCAGCAGCTATATACTATATTAGTTTAATCCACACGAGCAGTGCTTTGTTTTAAATATATATAAATTAATATAATGCAGTACATATAGCGCCAGCTAGCCTGTCTAAAATTATATGTAATTAAATTAATTAATTGCGTAGGAAAGAGCGCTGGCAGCTGTATAAAGCCAGCTTATAATATATATTTTTTTATAATACAATTACTATATAGTTTAACTCATGATGCGTACGATCATTACTTTCCGTATAATTTGATCAATCCCCGCGGGTCCAGATATAGATGTACTCATATTGGAGATCCATTATTTAAGCTATAGCCTATAACCAGCTATATAATAATTCATAATATCTATCCATTTTTTTTTTAATATTAATTATAATGTACGTCAATATCCTAATATATATATATATTCAATGCGTTTTTTTGCAGCAAGATTCTGTGTCACTGCATAATCATAGTTGAATATATAATCATGGCAAATCCCTGTCACGACTGGCATGTACGTTGAATCCCCGACATGAGAGTCCCATAGTTAACATTTTTTTTATACGTGAACTTTTCAGAACGAGTGAATCTCTGACCAATTTTAATGTTACTTTATGTATCTGAAATATGCGCTTTTCTTTGGCTGCATTAACCTTCACTCCTTGAACGAATATCCATTTTAAATAAAACCTCAAGTGAAGAGTCTTAGTCTTTATAAAAATCTCCTTCTAAAGCACTTACTAAATATTTCATATCTTTTTTCAATTTCTTTACAGCCATGTTTCTATCTCATTTTTTCAACCTTTTCCAAAATTGGAATATCAAGGCTCATAACTAAGAGAACAGAGTTCATGCAATAACTCAAATGCCGATTATATATTAGTCTGCAGTTTCATGTTAGCAATTAATTCAATCCCCGGTCACCTAAATATCAAGTCATCAATATGACAAGGACCGAAAGTAACAAGTTCAAATAGTAATCTATTATCTGAAGACTGAGAGTCTAGACTAAAATACCTCATTTCAATTTTCATGGTGTATCCAATGCTACAAGAAGTTAAAAGTAAAGTAGCTGCAAGACTTTAGGAAAGTTAAAGTGGTTGCAAAATGCTGTAGTCAAATACTAATTTCTGTACAGTACTATAATCCGTTGCCTCTACTTTAGAACAATTCTAATTATTACAACATGGTATTGGTGCTTACAAGTTACCATTTTGAATCCTTGATGATGATAGCATAAGATTAGACGTACGTTTAAATAAAGACAAATGGGATTTTCATGATTTAGAGTCTGAATTCACATTATAATCGACCTAATGTTAAAATATTCGTCATAGTATAGCTGCTGAAGTTTCGAAACTATTCATTGATGATCAATATGTCAAATTAACATATAAATATTATAGCTATAACTTCGTTCATTTCTCCCTACAGACAAGACCGTGATAGAGCTAGAGAATTACATGCTGCTGAAGGTATTCATTGAAGTTTATGTTGATCTGCCAATTGAAGTTTCTTAACAAAGAGATACAAAAGGTGTATATAAAAAGCTAGAGAAGGTCTTATCATATATTTCACTGGTATATCAGCTCCAATATATGAAGCCCCAGAAAATGTTGAGAATCATTTAATTAATTAAAGAACCATGACACTACTGTTGAATAATAATCTGCTCAACGTCATATCATTGATTACTTGATTGAAAAATGATTAATTTCCATGTGTGCATATATAATTTATATTATGGATCAGAAGAGTGAAATCAAAGCAATTGATCAGTCGATAACTATATAACTTCGGCTCTTAAAAGAGCAGTAACTCATACAGACCAGAATATTGGACATGACATACTGACGGAATTATGTATAAATGGGGGATACAAACTGTATGATCTCAGTATCCAAATAAAAGTCAATAGAGCCAGACGGGTAGTAGATATGATAAACCAAAAAGACACTAAATATTACTTGCAACCGATCAGAATTTTGATACGACAGAAGATTGATCAGATAATTAATCACTACAAATCAGTAAGTCCAAGAGACCGAAAAAAAAGGCAGCAATACACTCATAAAGAATTATTATCCTATATAAATACTATACAGATCAACTTCCAAAAGAAAGAAATGGTATTCAAACTGGAAGGCTATAAATGTCCACCAAGAGATAAACATAATGACACATGTCACAGATAAATGGTACACCATTAGATGCAATTATTATATTCAAGCTTGGAAGTTAACAAAGGGAAATATAACTGAAGCAAATTTATTATTCATTTGAAGAGGCCGATATGAATGAACAATCAAACTACAAGCTCTGAATCGACGAACAAGAAATTCGATGAAAAGTATATACTTAATATGCAAAAGAAACTTTACTTGATTGAAAATCAAACTCTCGAAGATGGAAAGATGTCCGAAAAATTGATCAGACAACATCACAATGGAACGAAGAAGTTGGAAAGAAATACGCCTAGAAGAACCCAGTCAGTCTATTTGTTAGAAATTGGATCAACCTACCATAAATTTGCCACAAACAAGATCAGTTATGAAAATGCTACAAACTCTGTACTGGGTTAAGCAAATGTATATTATGTTTGCGGGAGTTAGATAATATGAAATAAACATCCTCATAATGGTTGCAATTATATAATCGTTAAAAAACTAATTACGTGAAGTATTTCATGAGCAATTGAATTATAAAATTCATATAGAATATAATTAATTAGTGGGGAATCTTAACGAAGGAGACATTATGATTAAATTTAATTAATACTCATGTCTAGAATATTGAAAAACATGAAGAATATTATATAAGATTCAGAACTAAGAATCTAATCATAAGCAAATTGAGAAATTAGGAGATAACGATATATGTGAAAAGATACTTCAAACTGATATATCAGGATATTGAATCACTTTCAAACTTAGGAACAGATAGAGAGCTCAGACCATGAGATACCTGCTTTACCCGATCGAATACTTCATTTCATGCACGTCAATCCAATTCTACAAGAAGTAAAGCAACAGGATCACTTTTATCTCACCTAACATAATCGATTAAAAATGAGTAGGTTTGATGGATGGGTGATGAATAGATCATAGTAGCACGGTGTATCTACTATCGGGAGTGTAATTTACCGCATGACACTGTATATATATCAGCTAGGGCCGGTAAACTATAATAATATAGTTGTAACGTACAGTATCTGGAGTTTACCTCATGATAAATACCAACTGTACTTTTACGTGATCCGGCGCAAATCAATGGTGATCAAGTACTGTCAAATTTGGCGCTATTGTAGGCATAACCGTTTACGTTTATATATCCACTTATAGAATGCACTCGAGTTGTTGTTTGAAAGAATACGATTCATTTACAATTAGAACACACATCAGGAGTAAAATTGAGATGTTGCAAAATTTTAAGATCCGGTCGAATGCCGTTGTGAACCCGAGAAGACTAACTTGATTTCATAACTTTTCTTTACTTTTTTCACTCAATTTCTCAGGTTTCGGGCCAAAGTTGTCGATAATAGTTGACCTCTAAGTTAAAGTGGTTGCAAAACGTTATAAAAAGAATACAATTCTTCTAATCATTCAAGCATTGCCTTGGATTATAGTCATTCGCTTGACTTGCTAAATTTGACTCCTTATGGGCAACATGAATTAATGTTAAAGATCACATGTAATTAATTATATATATATATTAAACATAATAATATTGATAATTTTTTCATTTAAATTTATATATTCATAAATATATCTAGCTTTCAAGTATACATTGTAATTAATTATATATATTAGCTGGGCCATGGGCTGCAATATTAATTAATTATATATATAATTATTCATGCACCCTGCAAATATTAATTCATCTTCAATCTAGAGATAAAATATATATAATATGAGGAAGAATTATATATATTCTAATTTCCATTAATTTAAATTACAACACGTATATATAAATTAGTCACCATTCAAACGAATTTGAATTGAAATTTTAATTATATATATATGTAGTTAATATATATAGCTGCGCGATCAATTACAACTACATGAGTACTTCTACTTATACAATTACCTTCAATTATAGGCTTGCCTTCAAGGCAAGCCTTAGCTAGTATATATATATTAATATTGGAAGAAACTTGATCTATATATAAGCACACATCATAGTTAAGATGATGGTAGTACTACTTCTGTACTTGCGCAGAGATTCATGAAGTGACCGAAAATGCAAAAACAATGATCTATCAGCCTGAGGTTATCCAATAATTAACCTCTCTTGCCTACTCACTAAAACTCCCGGGAGCGCTTCTAGTTGTTAAATCCTTTTCTCTGTTGGAGAGCTTGGGGATTGATTTTCTTTTTCTAATTCAAACAACCAAATTTAGATTAATCCACCCCCAGCTATATATAATATATAAAAAATAACAAAAATTAAGCTAGAAATTAGTTTGCAAGGTGAATAATTAATCATCTCATGAATCACACTTTCCGATCATTATTTGAACTGCATCTAGCGATACCTTTAAACAACTCATATAAACTTCCACAAACAATTGCATGCGAGGTTCTTCTAAAAGGGGATATCTCTATCACTTCCTTGAAGACATTATGATCCAATCTTTTCAAATCGGACTCACTCTTTTAGTTTTATTTATATTTCCATCTAACCTAGCTTCTTGTTGTGCACCTTCAATTTCTGCCTTCCATTCATCCTCAGTGCTGAAGATATGATCTAATGGACTTTGCAGCCATCTTCTTCTCAGTACTCTTAACTGTTGAAATATAATATTTTTGATATATTGATTATATATTTGGTATGTCTTGGTTAATCATTGTCTTTTTTTGGTAACATATCTGTTATCGAAATTCATCCAACTGCACAATTAGCTGATATATATAAAGATTGATTAATATACTGATAGTAGATACGTCTTTAATTAGCAAAAAATTAAGCAGCACAAAATATTGGTTTACACACACTATTTAGTTGTGATTAGATGAAAAAAAAATGTTTAAGCCCAACGCGGGGGTCGAACCCGCAACCTTTTGATATCTTGTTAATAAGAGTCAAACGCTCTACCGATTGAGCTAGCCAGGCTTTTTAGATATTAGAACGCCAACAGATGTTGGTTTTGAGAGGTGCATTTTCACAGGACTTGCAAAAACTATAAACTCTAAGTTTTGATGAACAAGAACACACCCTACGATCAAAAATTGGTCTCTGCAATATCTTTTATTGAAGTATATACTTTTCTGAATCAAACTGATAAATAATCATTAGCAAAATCTTTTAAAAATGCACTTAATTCTTCCATGACAGTATCGCCATTTTTCTTATTTAATAAAGACAAATCTTTATAAAAAATTTCCCAATGAAATTTCAAATAGTAACTCAAGAACTTAATTAACCCATTATGGAAATGATTATCTAACTTATTAGGATTATTAATTAGATTATAATTGGTGAATATCTTATCATTCATTTTTTGGAGTAAGAATTTCATATCATTTAATTTATCATGTATTTCAGCAGTATCTTTTAATTGAATTTTTTCTCTTAATTCATTTGTAGTTACTTTAAACATCATTAATTTGAAAATCAATGTATTTTTCAAAATATCATTGGTTTTGTTTAAATTTATCATTAATTTATCATATAATTCATTAATATTGATATAACTGAGATTTAACTTTGTTAGTTTTTGAATCTTCATGTAGTTACCTAATAACAAGCTTAGTTCAAACAACTCTTTGAAGTCGTCATTCTCTTCATTCCCAGTGATCTCAAGTTTATCATCTTCATCAATCAAACATTCAGTATCAAAATTCAAACTTATCCATTTATCCATTATTATAACTAACATCCATAATTTCAACCTCCATGATTTTTCCCACTCATCCATCTTTACTTCATCATTTGTAAAATTCCAATCATTACAATTATATTGTAACCCCATTAATTTTGAAACTATAACTGATTGATTGATCATTAGTATGATTTGATGATAATTGTTGAATTGAGAATAGTTGCTTGATATTGGTGATGTTATTTGATTATATATCATCAATAAGAAAGTCTGTAATCTATTATAATAATTATAATTCCCACCGTAATTGGTAGTGAACTGACTATTTATAATTTTATTTATTATACTTAATAAAAAACCTTCAATTTCTTTTAAATTAGTGAATTCACTTTGGATTAAAATTTCATCAACGTTTATGTAATTATTGATTGATATTATCAGAATGATTGATATCAACTCAACTGGGAAGAAATCATTGAATTTATCAATTATATATTCACTATTATTGAAAAATTTCAAGTTATCATTAATTTCATTGAAAATATTGATTTGTTGAGTAGATAATATCGGGAATGTGATATTTATCTTTTCAATGAAGAATTTTATCAATTTAAATATCAACTGTAAATTAAACTTGCAGTAAAAATCTTTCATATGCTTTTTAGGATACTCTTTAAAAGTTTTCAATTTGATAACGTATCCGATTAAATCTCCATATTGACTAATGGTCGATACTTCAACAACTTCATTGGATTTGGTCACTATAAAATGGTTAGTTATCATCTGATACTTCTTCTCAAAGATGCCTCTGTGATACTCGGATAATCTTTTTTCAAACTTAATCAATTCAAGCGATTTTTCAGGTGGAAAATTATCAAATTTGGAATTATTATACTCTTTTATCAATTTGGAAACATTCAATTCGCTTGAATTATGTGATATATTGTAATTATGGAAATCATCCAATATTTCAACAAATTCAATATCCTTATTTAATATTTCATTTATTTTCGATGCTGAGGGATACAGTGAACCAGCATCAGCAGCACATTTGACACCACCGACGTTACCAAGACCAATTGTAAACTCATCTGCAAAAGTAAGTCCCGCTTGCTGGTACGATGAAAGATTAGTTGAGAAATCATCGTTGTAAAATGTTGATATTGAAGATGAGGATGTGGAAGATGAGGATGAAACAGAGTATTTTTTATTCCGAGATGTCTTAAAAGAAGCTTCGATATCCAAATCGCTTTTATGTAAAATGTTTATCAACGTTTGATTTGTATTTGTCTCGTATTCATTCAAGTGTAATTCAATCTCATCTTTTAGATTTAAATTTGGAATTTGGGAGTGTAAATTATATGGAATTAATGGAGTTGATTTGGGAGATTTCACTTGATCTTGTTCAATAAAACGGTTGGTACTTATCAGCTTTTTATTTAGTTCATTAATCTCTGGAACACCAAGACTTGAGATTGAAATGGAATTAGATTTGGTCTTATTTTTAATTTTCTTCACTTTGATCTTCCCAATTTTGGGATCAGTCAGATCTGAAAATGATTTTGTATTAGGACTCATTGACTTCTTTCTAGTTCTCGATATAGGGCCTTCATTGAAAGTGCATTGTGACTTATTGAACTGACGACACAATTTACAAGGTATGGACCCATCTATAATGCAACATGATTTTCTTTTGCGACAGAAATCACATGGTCTCTGAGTTCTTGATTTATATGGTCTTGACGTTATTGCGTATTCCGATTCGATAGTCATTTTGAGGCTTTAGCTGTGTGATATAGTATGTGAATAATTGAATGTTATCAATGTGGAGATTGTAGTCATTGTGAGCAATCCAACGAAGAGCGTATTTTCAAAAACAAGGGCCATTGAGCTGATATATATATATATATATATCAAGGAGGATAAGCTCCATGAAATAGATTATGTGACAATTAACCGTTGATAAGATCCAAGATTAGGTGACAATTGATAGTGGACTCCATATCATTATACACAGTTTGTGATTGTAGATCCCTTCTCAACGGAAAGAAACCATTGATTAATCCGATAGGAATATCCATATCGAGAAGACAGATTAGCACTTGGATGAAAAGAGAATATAATTCCATATACCCACTTGGACGGGTGTTCGAGTCCGAAGGAACTTGGATCCAGAAGCAGAATACAATTGTGGAGGGAGCCCACCGTGGTTTTGAGCTAAAATTGTCAGTTTCAGCTTGTGATTTTGGATTTAAGAGCTTAATCAATAAATATTGATATAATCAAGACGAACCAATTGATTTATACTAATAAGAATAAATTTTGTTGTTGCCTCTTTCTTTGAGCGTCAAAATTAAAAAAAAAAAAAAGGCGGAATTTAAAGCGATAATCGGTCTGCCAGAATCTGGAGTGTCAATAGCAATAAAAGCTCCGAGCGGCTATTTCTGTATTCGATCAGATTTTGAATAATTCTACAGATTTGAGACTTGAGAGCCGCCCACTGAGACGTTCAACCTTCAAGTTGAGCACAAAAATGAGTAGAGAAATATGCAAATTTTATATTAGTTTTCTCTATCGATGCAAATTAACTATGGACGGTGCCAGAATCACAACAAATGAGCACTGTCGTTGTATCTCACGGTCCGTCCGTACTTGTATCTCTGCCAGAAATACACTATGTCAAACACGATGGTCCCACCACTTCCCATCATATAGGGCAATTGACTGGCAAAATACCCTTCTTTACCACTTAGAAACTCACACGAACTCAAGATGGACAAACTATAACCCAAGTTCCCACACAATGCAGCTCCAAACAAAATGGGAGAGATTCCTTCCACTGATCGTCTTTCATAGTTCTTTATGATCTGAGGAACCCTTGAGATTACGTATATAATTGCACACGCCCATGCCAACACACTCCCAAATCTCTCCTTATCATCCATCTGGTCCACTTGTTCATAACGCGCTGGTGTGTCACTGATAGAATACGCGTTGGATAACGCTGTGTGTAGCAACAAACCAACACCAACAGTTTTAGCAGTATTTTTAAACTGAACGTCGCTCCCGTTAGTGACTGCTCTTTCTTCATCATCTGCTTCGTAGCCAACTCCTTCTATCACACGTATCTGGTTGACACGATAGTAGTATTTCTGAGAAAGCAAAATGATATCAACTGAAACGAAAAAAACTGACAACGATATTTGAAATGGCAACACATCGTTAATCAAACAACTGAGAAAGCTGAATAAATCTCCCATGAACCATAACGCGAGGAATATAGGTGAGATACTCTCGGTGGACTTGCTGATGTAGTTCTTGTATATTTGAGGGAACTGCGCTGTGACCCAGCTGATGAGTGAAATCGTGCTGAAAAAATTGGATGCGGTTGTCTGTGAACATACCATTTTTTGTACTAGTACTCTCTGCGATCTTGATATTATTATGTGTTATCTCGTTCCTTCACTGAATTGATAATTGGCCTTTGGTTGGCTCAATGCTTCGAGATTTATTATGGTTTATAACTTGTGGTCACAAATCAGTAACTGGTGAAAGACTTATAAAGCGTGTCCCACATCTGAGATTCTGAGCGGATCATATTCAAATCTCAACTCAGTAGTGGAAGGTTCACGCGTTATCTGATATCGCTATAACGCACTGTTAAAGGCACGGTTTTTTTTTTTTTTTTTTTTTTAAACGTGAATAAAATCTATTTATAATATAGGTGGAAAACACCATGTGTTTAAATTAATCAACCACCAATTGTATAAAATATAAACATATACAGCTAGCGGTAAATATATTGACAATAGCAGAAATCCTTATAATTCTTTTAATCCAATACGACCTGTAATTACCCAGTTTCTCCAGTACTCCTGAGTCCAGATCACTCTCTTATATAATACTCCTTCCAATGGGGAATATCGTCATTTTTTCCAACTATAAAGCTAACTTTAAACCGTTGCTAATGTATATGCCAGCCGTATTATTCTTAATTCAACTCATGCTCCTTCCGAAGGGGTTTCAAAATTTCATTATAAATTAATTATCGAATCAATTGAATCCTTTAATCCTCCGGATCATTAGTTAATTTGGACCACGCTATCAATCAAGCTCAGTCTCACTTCCTGTGTGAATCCTCCATATCTTTCTATGTTATCAAATTCATAATGAAATAGGAGCATATACCAAGGTATGGTGATCTTGACCAACTGTTGTGAGTTCTGATATGGACTATAGTGATTTATTTTTATGGAATGACAAAAATGTTGAATTTGTTCCCTTTCCATTTCATAATGGCATAAATCAGAACTAAGTATATCATATATATGTTTAGGCTCGTTGGCCTTGTAATTGATTATCTATATTCATTAATCCAAAACCTCCCAAGTTCCAATGCTGAAGAATTTTTCAATCGGTCTATGCAATTTTTTAATTCCATGTTGTAGAATATTAATTAATTTAGCTGAAATAAAGCAAAGAAATAAGGGGGGGGGGACGTACCAAATCTGAGACTGCTTTTAAAGAATATGAACTGAAAGTGAAAGCGTTTTCAGATAATATGGATTTATTGTTGGTGCAAAATAAACGAAGAAAAATCAATACTATTCTATCAAAATGAAATACCAGACCAAGTCTATGAAAGGTCCAATGAGGTATTTAGGCATTGATATACAAGACAACTTCGGCAAGAAACAAATCAAAGAGGCAAGCAATGAGCATAGATCGATTCATGAAAGTTTCTTCAAGAATGGGAGGTTTCGGGTTAATTAATGAATATAGATAATCAAATTCCAATTACAAAGTCAACGAGCAAAACATATATATAATATTATTTGAATTCTGATTTATGGTACTTATATGGGTTGGATAAGGAACAAATATTTAACATATTTGTCACTTCACTTAAAATCAATCACATATCTGAACTCACAACGATTGCAGGTAGGTTGAATTATAGGTATATGCTCATATTACATTTTGAATTTCAGAACATAGATATACTAGATGAAATCGAAAGATATAGAGTTATTCACACAGGAATTACAAAATTCAATAAAACGTTATAAAAATGTGATCTTTCAACTTTCAACAACTTTAAAGCAACTTGCAAGCATAATATATGAAAGAAACAGAGAAAAACAAAAGAAAATACCACCCACCTTTTAAAATTTAAACCTCACCCCATTACCAGTTGAAGATAACTTTCCCATCATATGACCTCATAACTTGTATAATGTATCAATGAATCCAACAATCAACTTGTCAGCAATACCTGTAGTCTTGACACTTCCAGCAACACCATACAATGCAGCAGTATCACCTTCATCTTTATACTCAGTGGTCTTCAATTCATCAACACAATCAACCAAATCTTTGATCAAGTTATCAATAACTGGGACTGTTAATGTAGTTAACGCAAAGTGTAATGCTGCTGGCGATTGTAATGTTGAAAAATGCCATCCTCGTTTACTTAGTTTATCAGATAATGAATAAATTGATAATTTATTTGATTTGAATGATATCACTGATGCAATTGGATCACCAATTATTTGAATCTCTGGTATATTTTCGATAATATAATTTTTCAATTTCATTGAACAGTTTACTATTTGAAAACATGATTCAGTGTAGCCATCTTCTCCAATATGTATCATCGTGGACCAACATCCTACCATTATAGCACCAGGTCTCGAGCCTGCTAATGTTGGGGAGCCATATAACCCACCAATCCAATCAGTGGAAATATAATATTGACATTCTCTTAATTTCCTATTGCGGTACATTATTATCGACGAACCCTTTGGAGCAAAACCATATTTATGAGTATCACATGAAATCGAAGTTACTCCAGGATTTCTGAAATCAAATACTGGTGGATTGAATCCAGCTTTTTCCATAAATGATACAATGAATGATCCAAGACAGGCATCAACGTGTAATGGGATACTGTATCTTACAGCTAATTTGGATAATTTGGAAATATCATCAATTATACCATGTGGGAAATTTGGAGCGGATCCAACAAGTAAAACTGTATTTGAGTTGATTAATCTTGATACTGTTTTGGTATTAACTTTATAATCTGCATCTAAGTCAACTTTATGTAATTTAATCTTGAAATAATAACATGCTTTTTCAACACCAGCGTGAATGGTAACAGGCGCAATGATTTCTGGTTTTGTTATATTCTTATATCTTAAACCATATTCTCTAGCTGATAAACATGTTAATATAAGAGACTCAGACCCGCCAGACGTTGAAGTACCAACTGCATCTGGAGGAGCATTGAACATTGATAAGACCATTGAGACAACTTCAGATTCCATTTTTCTAACTCCTGGGAAGACATCTGGATGTAATTGATTTGCAACTGCGAATTTCTTGTATGATTGAGATTGTAATTCAATCAACTCGTCACCTCCGTGATAAACTGCACCACTAACTTTACCATCTTTCCAGTCTGAATGTTTCAAGTTGTTTAAGTTATCCAATTCACTTAAAATAGTTTCCAGCGGCAATCCTTTTGGCGGCAAGCTTTCAAATTGTAATAACTTTGGATCATTTTTCATCAATTGAGACTCTAATTTTGTAATTGCATCATTAACTTGCTCATCCACCTTGTTTCTCAAAGGTGGCAATGATAAAATGAACCTGAAGATACTTCTTGAAACGGAATTGTAAAGATTTTGGACACTTTTTATCAAGCCGTAACCATAAGTGTATCTCAATAAAGCTATTGAACCAGTGGCAATGTAGTATACAAAGACAAAATCTCTCAACAAAAAGAGATACTTGAGCCATGGATGGTGCTTAATCCATTCATGGATCCAAATATGTATTTCAATATAAATAGCAGCACAGTAACCTAAGACAATCTCTGCTATGTTTCCCGCAGTTGGTTGCACATAGATGCCATATCTGTGATGGGATAACAACTCATTGGCGATAGATTCTGAGCTCATCGTGTTGGATTGTGGAATATCTGGGAGGATAATACCTTGTGAATTGAAGCTGTATTTAACTGCACTCAGAAATTGATTGGCCCCCCCACTACAGCTAGAAGAAGTGGTCTATGGATCATAATTCGAAAGAGAGAGTTAAATGCTGCAGACTTCCCAATATGGGTATATATCTTTTTATTGTTAATTAGATTTTTGTGATATGACCAGAAACGGCAGATTTCCTAATAGGGAGTGAAGTGTTTATTCGTGCGGATTGGCAGTGTCTTTTCACAGTGTTCGTGTAAAAATGTCCAGATCTCGATTCGATTTAAAAGATAAAGTAAAAAGTCAAAACTTCAGTCCTCTCCAAGACCCTTCATGAACCATATAATATTCCACGCTGTTTCCAATGGACATTAATGACATATATGATATAGAGGACGTTGACGGTGTCAGACTCACGTGGAACTCATTCCCAGTCACAAGACTAGAGGCGAATGCAATCGCTCTCCCGCTAGGATGCTTATACACTCCATTACTAGAGAGAGACGATTTACCAATCTTGAATCAACAACCAGTCACTTGTACCTCTTGCAAAAGTATATTCAATCCCTTCATATCAGTGGACTACCAGAGAAATTCGTGGGCCTGTCCTCTATGCAACCTTCAAAATGTTCTCCCTCAGCATCTCTTCACTGGCAATGAATTACCATTACCTTTACAGCCTACATCATCCACAATAGAGTACATTTTACCATCCAACTTCAACAACAATACACCTCTTCCTCCCCCACCAGTATTCTTCTACGTCATCGATCTTTGTCAGGAAGCTGAGGACTTGGAAGCTTTGAAAACTACTATAATCTCATCTTTGTCAGTACATCCTGCAAATGCCTTGATAGGTTTAATTACTTATGATTCGGTCGTTAACGTCTATGACTTGTCATTCAAAGCTGCTATAAAGAAAAACTGTTTTATTCCAATATCAAAGAAATTGAGTTCAAAAGACATATCTTGTCATTTGGGTTTAGAAGATAACAATATCAAAAATTGGCAAAATAGTACAATATTGAAATATTTCGTACCTTTACAGGATAATGAATTTGAAATTACAAACATCATTGAAGGTTTGACACCTAATAAATGGCTCATCAAAGAAAATGAAAGATCCATGCGAGCAACTGGTACCGCATTATCTATCGCATCATCGATGTTGGAGAACTCATTTATGAACTGTGCTGCAAAAGTGTTGACGTTCATTGGTGGACCATGTACTTATGGCCAGGGGAAAATCGTTGAACCAGCTAAGAAAAATCCAATTAGATCGCATAAAGATATCTTAAAGATGACAGCCAAAAATTATAGGAGTGCCCATCAATTCTACTCAGATTTATCTCAAAAGGCAAACAATACAAAGAATGAAATTAATACAACTAGCAGATGGTCGTTTGATATATTTGCAGGTTGTTATGATCAATCTGGTATATATGAAATGAAATCGTTAACGAATAACACCGGAGGAAATTTAATAGTTTGTGATTCTTTCACAACTTCCATTTTCAAACAAACTTTTTTCTCAATCTTCAAGAATGATGCTAATGGTGAGTCATCCATCTATAGCAATGCTACTATTCAAGTTAAAACTTCATCAAAATTGAAAGTTGCAGGTTTAGTTGGGAACGCATTCCCTGTAAAGTATACTTCAAGCACACAAACTGGTAAAGTTTCTGATGTTGCTATAGGTAAAGGATTCACAGATAAATGGAGTGTGAATAATATATCTTCGAGGGACACCGTCGGTATCTTCTTTGAAATGGACACTGTTTCAAGCTCAGACCAAAGATCACTGTCTCCTAATGAAGTTTACATTCAATTTCAAACTTCGTACCAATTGATGAATGGTGAGAAAAGAATCAGAGTCACAACTATCAAGAGAGCTACAAGCAATACTGTTGAGTTGACAAATTCATTTGATCAAGAATGTGCAGCTGTGTTGCTTTCAAGATTAGCTATTCATAAGCTCGAATTGGGTTTAGACGAATACAAAGATATTATCAAATGGTTAGATAACTTATTGGTTAGATTTTGTCACAAATTTGGTAGTTATACCAAAAATGATCCATTAAGTTTTAAATTATCACAAAGTTTTACATTATTACCACAATTTTTATATCATTTAAGAAGATCTTCATTGTTACAAGTTTTCAATGCTTCACCTGACGAAACTGCATTTTATCATCATCACTTGATGAGAAATTCCGTCAAGGATTCCTTAAGTATGATCCAACCTACATTAACTAGATACACAGCTCAAAATGAAGAACCAGAGCCAGTATTATTAGATTCATCGTCATTGACCAAGGACTCTGTCTTATTATTAGATGCATTTTTTTATATTGTTATTTATTATGGTGAAATTGCAGCTGAATGGAGAGACGCTAAATTAGATAAACATGAGTTTGCCAATGTTTATCGTATGTTTGCATTACCAAAATTAGAAGCTATTGAGTTGATAAAATATAGATTCCCATTACCAAGATATGTTACTACAGACGAAGGTAAATCCCAAGCTAGATTCGTTTTATCCAAGTTGAATCCTTCTGATAACGATGCTGATGCTTCGTTGTATGGGAATGGGGCTGTTAAAGTGTTGAC
Source organism: Cephaloascus albidus (assembly GCA_030575015.1). NCBI lineage: Eukaryota > Fungi > Ascomycota > Pichiomycetes > Serinales > Cephaloascaceae > Cephaloascus > Cephaloascus albidus. Next base: position 16,836 of record JAJMGN010000257.1, on the reverse strand, counting down.
AGAGGATGGAAGTTTGAATACTTTCTTCAGTTATTTATCTAAAATGGTTGTTGAGTATACTGCTTAGATATCAGACCTCATTCATTACTTTATATTTGATACCCATTCTGATTGAAAGATCTTAGCACTAAATCATAATATTTCTACATTGCATGGACAAATAAAAAGGTATATATTTAATTTCATTTAACTAAGCAAGTTATGCCTTCTTTCCAATAATTTGACAGCAAATAATAACATTATAATAACACTAATTCAATATTCAATCATCAAGTGTAACTCTTCTCAACAAGTATATGCTACAGATTGTGGCACATTCCACGCAACATCCATCATCTCGAATATAATGTTACTGATCAAAGGATTTTATGTATTGAACATAGGAACAATATACCAGAATAATTAGGTGTTCGATGTCTCATGAAGAAGCCAACCAAATATTGTCTTCATCGTGTCTATATTTATATAACTATATTTCTATAACTCTAGATCTTTCAGGTGTGTGCATCCTGTCGACTTTGACGCGTAAGATATCGTCATTTGGATATAATCACTTGACGTTATATAATTAATTAACTATGTTGTAAGCTGATTAGCTATATGTGAGTGAATAAATGATAAATCCAACATGCCAACCGTAGTTTATCAATCTGATCAGTGATTCATCACTCAAATATATTGTAATATACATCAAACATTATATATATCTTGGAGTGTACGTACTCTAGTAGAAGGTTTTCTGTTGCTCCTGCATATATCATCATATATGTCTATAGCCGCTAGTAGCTACCAAACAGAAGAGGGCTTGAACTTGTCATTAATGGATTTCGCCAATCTGCTACTGGCTAAGGGCTCCGTCTATATAGTCTATAGTGGCCATTCACGACGAGCTTCTCCGCAAATATTAATGCTGATTGAGCGACGACTAAACTAAACGCTCAATCAAGAGATATCTCATTCGCGTTTATGAGGGAAAGAAGCGGTGCAAATTGTCCACTGTCAATTTTCAAGTTTTCAAAGACGCACAAAATATAGATGAAGCTGCTGCAAAACGAATATAGCCGGGTAACGTCGTTATCGATAATCAAATATCGATTTCGAGAATAAAGGTAAATAAGAAATTGGTGTTTTGCTCAAATAGCGGTATAAATCACGTTGTTTTGATGGACTTGATGAAGATATTGGGTGGCGACCCCAGCTATCCTCATGGGGGAATCGGCTCTGATCTTCCCTCCATTTTACAGGAAGTTGTACCACAGCTAGTTGCGCAACCGCCCAACGGTGTTTACTACTTACCAACAGCCTTATCTAATATTCAGAAAGACTTGATTGAATTGGTTATCAAGCTACATAGACCAAACTTACTCAGCCAAATCGAAAACCAGAAAATGCACGAAACTACTTTGCCTGCTATGACTCAAATGAGAGCTTTGACTGATCAAGACATGATTGAACTATTATTTAAGAACATATCGTTAATAACGACCCACCCGTCATTACTCATTGATCATTTCATCCCAACTAAGCTATTACTCTCAGATAGCTCTTCGAATTATGTTTCTGCATCAGGGAAATTCCAAATATTCAATCGCATGTTGTTGTTAATCGAGGACTTGAACTTGAACATTGTTGTTGTCGGACAGAATATAAAAGAGTTAGATTTGATTGAAGGTTTGATAATAGGAAAGAAATTGAATTACAGACGGCTAAGTGGAAGAAAGCTTTACGACGATAACAGAGATCAGAAACCAGAGACAGGGAGTACGTCGAGCAGTGGTAATTCAAGTGATTCGAATGAAAAGAAAAATAAAGATGATGACTATACTCCAAGGTTGAAGAAAATAGAGCCTGCTCCTACCATCAAGAATAATCTTTTCTTGATTACAACCCAAAATCTATATACACTTTACCCAAACGATTTGAAAATTGACTTGATTATAACATTTGATACGCTTTTGAATGAAGAGAATGAGCATTTGAACTTCATTCGTTTGGTTTCGCCAACGTCAAATCAGTTGATCCCAATTATTAAATTGATTCCAAAATTTTCAATTGATCATGCTATTATGGATCATTTGAATTTTACCAATTCCAAAATTGCTGATCTCCATTCATCCAAGAAGCAAGTTGTCTTAAAATACATAATGAACCGTAATGATGAACCTTCAAAAGAGAATGAAGATATAAATGTCTTGTTAAACTGGTTTCAAAACTGGCAGTGTACTGAGTGGCCTATTCCAGAATTAGAGAAATTGAAAAGTTTCTTTGATGCTGAGGAATTGACAGAAAAAATAATGGAATATACTTTGATACATCTAGAAAGAAATTTCTCCAACGTTACGACGCAAAATAATAATAAAAAGATGAAATTAGATAATAACATATATGATACTACGGAAGGGTTGACACTAGTTGAGTATAGGAAACGGATGACAGAGATATTCACATTTAGATTCAATGAAATAAATCAAACATTAATTAAAGGATCCAAAAATTTGATCCCATTGAAACTCCGAGAAAGTTTGAGACAATTAAATATAGAGGAAACTAATGTTAAGATTGGTGATGCTTATAGGCAATTGAAAAAACTAGAAGAGGAAGTGATTGTGTGCGATAAAAAAGTTGAGCGAGCAGAGACTGAATATACAAAATATCAAAATATACTTCAAGTGAAGAGTTCGCAAGCCAAGTTATTCAAGGAGGTTGACAAAGATAAGATAGATGATTCCATTCTGGATCAGGAAGCTGTCATCAATAACTTGGAAACTCAATTAGAAGCATTGAAGAAAGAAAGTGAGGAAATCAATAATAACAATGATGGATTGAGACAATCATACCAAATAAATTCAAATAAAGCAGCGGAGCTATCATTGAAATTGAATTCATTGAATGATTCGAATAAAAAATTAAATGAAAAATTAAATGGGAAATCCAAATCATTGAAATTATTAACTTATAACGATGAAAAATTAAATTACGAAACATCTTTGAAGAAATTAAAGAGTGAGAATGCCTTTTTGGAAAAATTCAATAAAAGGGTTGAAGGTTTGGTCAAGGAAAGAAATGCTTTTCTATCTGTTAATGGTAATGGAAGAAGCAGCAGACCCACAAGAGCAAACACCCCTTATTAAGTGTATACTACTGCATTTGTATTTTATAATAAAATATTATTATTATCTAAAAGAAACTGCAAACCATTAACCAAAACCTCACATCACAAATCCCCAATAAATAAACCAATTGTATCACATAACTCATTAACTGAAGTGGCCTGCGAGTCTGGCCCCACATTATGTGTAGCACCTTTAACCAATCTCGAATACTTTGACCAGTATTTCGAATCAGTTACGGTCTGCCATCTATCGACAAGCTTTTGCTTATCAACTGTGACGGGGACAAATTCATCATTAGCTGAAAATAATACTAATAATGGTTTGGATATAATACCAAAAGTTGACTTTAAAGTTTCAGTAGACAAATCACTTGAGAAATAATCATCATCACCGTTTATAGAGAGTAATGATTTCCAACGATAAGCTGAAATTGGGGCCTGGAAGAACACATCACTGTATTTTTGTGGTAATAGATGGTGTGATTTCCCTTTTTTGATGTATAACTCTTCACACTCGTCGTTCAATTGAGTTAATAATTCAGGAGCCGCTGATAAGGAAAGAGCCTCCCTGTCAGATACAGGAGCCTGAAGGATTCCAGCGTCAATGTAGCTTTCTGGTTCTGGAGAGAACTTGGTGATGTACTCGATTGTATCTTGACATCCAGTTGAATGGCCCATTAAAATAATCTTAGATCTACTCCCACCTTTCGAGGAACGAAGGTACTTGACCAATTGACCGATTTCTTGTGTGTCTCTGGCTAATGAACCAGTTCCCCAGCCGGAATATGACGAAGATATCAAGCCTTGGACAAGAGTCCAGCCTAAAGAATCCAATTTTGAGGAAAGTGGTCCAAGATAAGGAACCGTGAGAAGACCATCCCCTAGTCCTCCGATGAAGAGTACCACTTTATCAGAACTCAATTGTCCAAATTCAAACGCCATGAGTCTGGGCGCGTACTCGTGGACATACCCCACTTGCGCTGTTGTTGTTGCTGTTGCCATTATAATCCTGTAGACTGTTATTGCAGCGACTTGTTTCTGGTTATCTTGGTGTTTTGGTTTCTCGAGCCCAGATTTTACTCAAATCCGTCTGAGAATTCCAGTGCATCACAATTAGAACATGAAACAAACTTCGTAGCTCATATAAAAACAAGTTTCCCGGTCTTTGAGCGTCCAGTTTGTGTCCTTCTTGCGACACTGTCAAATCTTTGAGTCTTTATATTGCAGCGGCAATTCTCTTCAATTGCGCCAAATCAACAAAAATCATTCGTGCTTTTCCCTGGGCGGCTAATCGATCAATAAAAATATCAAAATCTCAATCTCAATCTCAATATCAAAATAACCAGAACTGGAACTGGAACTGGAAGCAACCTCAGAATCCAGAATCAGCCGCCAAACAGTTTTAACTTTTAGCGGAACCAACTGAGACACAAAAACTGATCAAATTTTCATTGGATCTTCAGATTTCATTTCACAGGAATCAAACAACGGCTGAAGATCAGTTGTTTCCAATCTACAAAATCACCAAAATACATTCGTATAATAAAATCTCAATCAATTCATCGCTCGTACAGAATTCTCCTGCTCACCAGAACATGACAACTCTAGATCCAGCTGCTCCTGTAAATAATCCAAACTACCAGCAACAACAACAACAACAACAACAACAACAACAACAAGCCATACCGCTCGATGAATCAGATTTCTTGAACTGGAACGAAAATCAGGTGTCAAACTGGATAAACAACTTGTCGTTTTTATCAAAAGAATCTAAATTTCATGAATCTTTCTTGGAAAACAACATAGATGGTTCAGTTTTGCCTTATTTAACTACTCTGCATTTAAAGGAAATAGGGATAGAGAACTTATCTGTAAGATTATTGATTAAAAAATCAATCAATGAGTTGATCATACATCTGATAAACCAAAACGCTTCAAATTTAACAAAGATAGACTCCAAATTGACAGTCAATAACAATTACATCAATCTAGAAGTGTTCAATTTTTCAATTAAAATCTTGTCAAACTTGATAAACAAGTATAACAATACCTCATCATCAACTCAAGCAAGATCACCGTCATCACAACAAAATACACTAACTGCATCAAGTTCAACTTCAAATACAGAGATAAGAAAAATCAACGACAATATAGCTAAATTGAAAAATGACTTGGTTCCTGTTATAAAATATGTAAAGGATTTGAAACCTTTGCCTACGCCAGATCAAGCCAATTTCAATGCTTCACTTAAATCTCCATCGATACATTCTCCAACAAATAATTATACCACATCACCAACACAATCAATTCACTCGTCAATGTCTAATAATACAATGAGCTTATCGAATCCTCCATTACTCACTCCAAATACTTTGAAATCAATGAATAGAATATCTTCTGGATCATTGGTATCAATGGGTACAGGTAAAGTCATACAACAATCAATAATGAAACCCGAATTGAACAAAGTCAAATCAGAAACATCATTAGCCAGAACGACAAACCACAATTCAAATCAATTACCAAACTCAGGTAAGAAAGACTACTTCAATAATAGTAGTGTTCCTTCACCAACGTACTCAACTAAATCGAACTCCACATTACAGCAACTGCAACAACAACAACAACCACAATTACAACACCATCAATCGACATCTGCATTACCTAGATCAAGCGCTGCTATAAACGCTCCACCACAGCCATCTCATACAGAACCATTGAAACAATTAAGAGCATCATCGGATGATTCTTGTCACAAAGTGTTACAACAGGCAATGAAAAGACATCATATCCCAAGAAACGATTGGGGTAAATATGTACTTGTGATATGTTATGGTGATAAAGAAAGAATATTAAAATTGAGTGAAAAGCCTGTTATGATATTTCGTGAATTGCAAGAAATGGGTAAACATCCAGCTATTATGTTGAGACAGTTGGCTGAAGATATAGGTGGAGATCACGAAGAGTCCAGAATTGGAGATGAGATACCGGGCGGAAGATTATAGCATATAGTTATCAATTCTAATACTTATTTTGTGATACTGTAGATTTTTTCTTTCTTTCTGCAACCAAATGTCATATATATCCAAATAAGGGAAACTCATCTAGACTCCTCTCTTAGTTTTTGAAGTAATCTGCCATTCCCACCTGTTAAACATATATTATAGGGCTCGCGCCCTTCATCTTATAAATCATCCGAAAAGCCGTCACATCAATATTAGCAGATCCGATTCCAAATTAGGAAATTCGTCAAACATTCAAAAACTTTTATAACAAATTCACGAATTCGAGTTTCAATTTGGTTTCTGCGCGAATGGAAAATTAATATCGAATCCACAAGTAATATTGAAAAAACTTTGAACACTTTATATATAATAGTTAAACAATCTAAGATATTAACATTAGTACCTAATAATAAAATACTAAGATGCCTCCAAAGTTTGATCCAAATGAAGTTAAATTTCTTTACTTAAGAGCCGTTGGTGGTGAAATCGGTGCTTCATCAGCTTTAGCTCCTAAGATTGGTCCATTAGGTCTTTCACCAAAGAAAGTTGGTGAAGATATTGCCAAAGCTACAACTAAATTCAAAGGTATTAAGGTTACTGTTTGTTTAAGAATTCAAAATCGTCAAGCTGTTGCTTCTGTTGTCCCATCTGCTTCATCTTTAGTTATCACAGCTTTGAAAGAAGCTCCAAGAGATAGAAAGAAGGAAAAGAATGTTAAACACAGTGGTAACATTCCAATTGAAGAAATCTTTGACATTGCCAGACAAATGAGAGAAAAATCATTTGGTAAATCTTTAGCTTCTGTTACTAAAGAAATTTTAGGTACCGCTCAATCAGTTGGTTGTCGTGTTAATTACAAGAATCCACATGATATAATCGAAGCCATCGACGCTGGTGAAATTGATGGTAAGTATCCAGAATTTTTTTTTTTTGAATCAAAACTTCAATGTATTTTTACTTTTACATTTACTAACAACAATTCTAGTTCCAGAAAATTAATTTTCATGTACAAAAGTTTATATTAGGGGTTTAATTAAATTATCTTCGGCATTTTGATTGAACTGTAAACTAATTACTGTTTGTTTATACCAAGAATACCCATTTCCACATTTCATTTCATTTTTTTTTCCAATTTTATCTTTTTGATTTTTATTAACTTTTATTAGTCAAATCAAGACGGTTTGCCAACACTCTGGTGCCAAATCAATTTTTTAAATAAAATTGCCTATATTTGGTTCCTATTTTGGTGCAAACTAGAACTATACTGCTTCTTACTCACCTTTTTACTCGTGGATTAATTTATTAATTAGATGAATGATTTGGTCCATTTCAAAAGCTTACATCTTATTGTTTTCTATTGTTTCTCTAAGATTCTTGGTATCTGTAGGTGCGATTTATATAGATTCAATTAATGATTATTTCCATTATTCATTTGTAGTTTTTGGCTTCTTTTTTATTTTTTATTATTTTAATTTTCTTGAATTAATTTTTTATTTTTTTATTTTTTCTTCATTTATTATTTCTTTCGCGAATAGACGTTATAAATTGGGTTTTTCTTGTATCACAACAAAAAACAAACAGTTTATAGATTAAAAGTTGAGAGCAATTCCATTGAAAGACCAAAGATGTCAGAATCAATAGGTGAGTATCTCACTGAAATGATTACACTGTATTGGAGAATGCTAACTCAAAGTAGACCAGGTCTTTGTTAAGGCCATAACAACAATCAGACAGTTATCATCGAGATCAAACTACGGATCATTGCCCAAACCCCCAGTGGAGACAAGAATAAAGTTGTATGGATTGTACAAACAAGCAACAGAAGGAAATGTGGAAGGAATAATGGCTAGGCCGTACGGGAATACCTTTGAAGATGAAGGTGCGAGAAAGAAATGGGATGCTTGGAAAAATGAAGAAGGTTTAAGTAAAACCGAAGCAAAGAGGAAATACATATCATATTTGATAGATACCATGAAAGTGTATGCTAGTGGTACATTAGAAGCAAGAGACTTATTGAATGAGTTGGAGTACTTGTGGGATCAGATCAAGAATGTTTCATATACTCCATCTAGAGCACCATCAACTAGTGGGACTTACTCCAATCAAAAGAATCTACAACAAATATATTCACATTCCAGAAGAAACACATCAATCTTTAATGAATCGACTTTAAACCTGGCTTTACTCCCGAAAAATGATATATACCTGCCTAATTCAAATCAACCTCTGAATTTCCAAGATATCAGAAATTGGCAGATTGAAACAAATTTCATAATCAACAAATTATTGAATGATATTAATGATAAGAAAAATCCTGTGAACGGGGCCACTTCTAATCTGAAAGATAAAAGCTATTTCAACATTGATTTCAAAAAGCATCTTACAAGATTGTATGAAATTATGATCAATATTTCCATAACATTATTCAAAAACATATCAATAAATTTGATAATTTTATTAATTTTCGCTCTTTTGATAAAGAGAAATGTCAAGGTGGATAAGAAATTTTTTAACGATAATGAAATAAGCATAAGATTGATCTTTAAAGCGAATGAAAATAAAGCATTATTAAAGTTAATCAGACTACTTGACTTGTGATGAGCTAAAGTTGAGTAAATAAAAAAGTATGAGTGACTTGAATTTGGCCGATGGTGTATATCTAAATTCTTGAATTAACTGAAGAGGCAGCTAATACTTTCAAGCAATGAGTTACAGTTATGATTCATTATCATCAGATCTGAAAGATGGTAGCAGAAGGAAGTTATATATTCCATACTGACGCATAATATTATATGAGTATTTAGCCTCAATAGAAATTCTCAATATATCTACAGCAGTGTGTTTGAAATTGTGCTTACTGACTGACGTCGTAGTGATAATCTGGAAAATGGTTACCAATGGTCATTCCTGAATTCCTAATGACAGGTATGGGGTGAATTAATCACTGTCAATTCAATGATCAAATTTCAGAGACTGAGCACAGCTCACCTAGCTGAAATAAACCTCTGCCAAAAAAACTCGCAGCATTGAGTAAAGTACAAGCATTGGTAAGTGGAAGTTAATAACAGGACCTCTATTACGGTTATGAACCACTGGGCTCCCATCTCTTCCCCCCCCAGATTTGGTTTGTACACTACTTGGACCATAGCTCCAAACCAGCTACAACCGTCGTGCACCTGGCCAATTCCATTAGCAGCAATTAGCAAACCACTCAGACTGTCACTAAATATATATATAAACTTGTTTCCCTCTGCAACTTGCAATTGCATCTTTCCTTCCACTTCAAAAATGTCATTTAATACAAATCTCGAAGGTTACAACATCGTTCGTAACTTCTGGCAATATTTTTACAATCCGTCAAAGAAAACTTTCATAGCTCCAAAAAAATGTTCAGGTTGTTACGATAATGAAAAATTCAATGTCTGGTCAGTATCAGTTGCTGTCCAAGCCGTTGTTGATGGTGCTAGAATCTATCCAGATGAATTGGGTCCTTTAATTGCCCCTGCTATTCACTCTTTTTCTCGTTACAAGAACAATTCCATGAAAGGGTACTGTGCTGCTGAGAATGGCGGTGATAATAGAGATATCTACTACGATGATGACGCTCAAGTGGCCTCAGCCATCGTGACAGCTTACGAAGTCACTGGTAATAAAGAGTATCTTGACTCGGGAAGAGAATTGGTTAGGTTCTTAATGGGTGGTTGGAATGATGATGCTAAAGCTGTCACCAAAGGAGGTATGTTGTGGCATGTATCTAAATCCTATGTTAATGCATGTACTACTGCTGAAGTTGCAAAAGTGTGTTTACAAATTGCTAAATTTATTCCAAATGAAGAGAAAATCTATGTGGAATTTGCTGCCAAATGTATTGATTGGCAAATCCAAAACTTGAGAGATGCTGACGGTACCATCTTGGATGGGGTTGGTAAAGATTCCCATAATATTGACCATGCAAAATGGTCTTATAATACTGGTACCACTTTATCTGCTGCTTCTCACTTGTATCATTTCACAAAAGACAACAAGTGGAAGAAAATCGCTGCTGACTTGGCTAGAGTCTCAATCAATAGAAACACTCCATTCTATGATCGTGATTATCCCGATGATAAGAGATATTGGAGAGATTCATCTTATTTCGTTCAATTACTTATTGAAGGTTTGGCTGATTATTTATTAGTATTTGGAAGTGAAATCACTGAAAGTGAATACCGCGCTATTCAAAATGAAGTTGGTAGACATTTAACTATGTTTTATGATTACTCAAGGGATCCAAATGATGGATTATACATTCAGAGTTTCGAACCTCATAGAGGAACCGACGAATCTTACTCTAAATATAAGAGAGACTTTGGCGGGCACAAGAATCATGATCCTAAAGACGAAGATAAAGCTGGTAAGTGTTTGATTGGTGTGGGTGCAGCTGCTAGAGTTTTTTTCCAAGGTGCTAGGATCTGTCCCACCTTATAAAGACGTGTTTGTGGCTTTTTATGTGTTTTATTTTTTTTTTAACCTGTCTTTTCATGTTTCATCTTCTTTCCTTTCGTTTCCTTTCCTTTTCTTACTTTGATTTGAGCCAGATATGTTACGTTCTGTGTTCCTTGTTCTTTGATTCTTCAAAGTTATTCCTTTTGAAATAGTTAAAAAGTTTCCTTAGATGATGTTGTATAATTTAATTTAATTCTATATTGTTTTCTTCAAATGTGTACTCCCCGCTACAACTCCATAATGCTAACCACTTTTATTAATGCATAAAGTAAAATACAGAGAAAATAAAACTAAAGTTTTATATGAGATGATTTGAAAGCAGCAGAAGTTGGTAAATCAAATGAAGGTCTTTCAATAACGATGATTTCATTATTACCAAACTCATTGACTGTGATAATAGGTCTATATTTCAAAGTCAACCAGAATGGTTTATTACCATTATTCTCATTCTCAATCTCGATTTTTTCATTCTTGAAGTTTTTCAATTTATCAATCTTTATGGCTCTTAATTTATTCAATTCCAAATTGAAATCATGATCAATATGTAATTCATTATCAATTTCTTCATCTTCAATTTCACCATCATCATTTTCAAAATCATTCAAGATTGTACCATTTCTATCTCTTTTCTTGTTTTTCACTTTTTTAATTGGAATATTAACGCTCATGTCAAAGAAACAAACCCAGGTGGATCCATATATCCATACTTTTTTAGGCTCTTCTTTTTTGATAAAGATACCTTGGCACTTATCCTTCAAATTCACAAACGACTGAGGTAAGAACTCTGAGTTTCTCTTGGACCAGTCTGATAATAAGTTCTCCTTTGTGTTCAAGTTGAATTCGTATAATTTATTGTCAATAGTTATAACCAATATGGTTTCATGGCATGAGAATTCCAAAATCAGAGGGTATGATACGGAAAGTTTCGTTAACAAGTACGGTTTGACACTGTTGTTTGTTGAGATCACTTCAATGTTACCGTTGAATCTTGATAAGATTATTTGTTCATCGTTTGGAGAAATTTTGAAGTTGTTGATGTTATTTATAAAGGTTAATTTTGAGTTGGTTTTTTTAGCAGTATTGATTAGTTCAAGTTCTAAATGAGATTCAATTGTTAATGTTTCGGTGTTTAAAGTTAATTTCAAGAACTCTTCTTCTGGTGTCAAGACAACCAATTCGTTCGCTGATGTGAATTTTAATTTGGTGCATCCTTCAACTAATTTATCAATTTTTGGGTCTCTAAACTTTGTAACTTTTAATTTTTTAGCACTGACTACTTCAGTCAACTTGAACAATTTCAAGCTTGATAATCTTCCCACAGCCAACAATTCACCATCTTCAGATAAATCCACACATGTGATATTATCTTCATCAGCTAAATTCAATTTTGAAATCAATTTGTAATTCTTATTCTCATTATCAATTCTCCAAATTTTAATTGATTGATTCTGCCACATTATGACAATCTTGTGTGTTTGATTAACTATGACATTTGGTGATTGTTTTGTTATGGATAATTTTCTATATGGAGCTTCGTGGAAATTATTGACTGAGTTAATCACTATACTTCTCTCAACACCACCACTCACAAGACAATCGAAGTTTTTACTCTCAAACGAGGTTATGGATCTGATGTCGTTTGAATGTAACAATCTGTTTGAAGAGTTGACCCATTTGGAGGACTTAGGACCTGGAATGTAATTGAAACTGAATATTTTTCTATCAATACCTCCACTGAATATTTTTTCTTCTTGCAAGTCTTTTGAAAGACACAACACGTCAGCATCATGAACTTTGAAACTTTGTAGCAATGTGAATGTTTCCAAGTCCCAGAATTTCACAGAACCTGTTGAATCACCACTAACAATTTGTTTCTTTGTAGGCAATATAATTATGGACCAAACTAATGTACTTTCAGTCTTGGATTTATCAACTCTCATGGTGGAAATCAATCTGTTTTTATTTTCACCTTTACAACTCCAACATCTGATACGACCATCAGAACACCCACTAATGATCAAATCATCATTAAACCACGATAATGTCAAGATTCTTGAATCTTGTCTTTGTAAAATAGAATCATGTTCTATTGATCCTGGACCACCAGAAATATCAATCAACACAACAGACCCATCGTCACACCCGACAGCTAATTTGTCACCTGTCTTGTTGCAGGAAACAGACCAGATCACACCAGCGTTACAATCATAATTCTTAAGTGGTTTACATGTCTTGAGGTCCCATTCAGTGATATAGGTTGATCCACCAATTGAAAACAATCTAGCTTGGTCGTCCTCAAACGTGGACCAGCATAACCCTTCTATGGATCTGTTGAGCCCTCCAGGTAAAGTTAATTCGTGTATCCAGTTATATCTAGGATTCCATATTTCAATATCTCCGTTACTTCTACCAATAGCTAACCTCAAGTCTTGAGGTGTATGGCTTGTGGTGGATTCATGTGAAAATGCTAAGGAGGTGATGGTTTCAGGAGTGTAATCCACAAAACGACAACGATGAATATCCATGGTAATATGATCTCCCTCTTTATGTCTTTAATGAATGAATATTTTCTACTATTTTAATTTAATATTTTCTTTTAAATTTTTCATTTTTCTCTTAACCAATTTGGCGATGAGGTTTAAATTTTTTTCTTAATGCGAAATGCGCCACAGTGTGGAAAAAAATATTATTTCCTAAATTGGCGATATTTGTGGCTAATACGGTGATATATCAGATAATTTAATGAGAAAAGGAGCTATTACATTCAATGAAAGCTGTATAGAACACCAAATACTGGGGTAATATTTGAAGAAGATTCTCTCCTTTATTGTATCAAAATCACAGAAAACCTATTTTTTTTTGCAGCCGATTGATGGATCCCTTGTCTTAAAAGTGCTCGTAACCAGCTATAAGGAAATACTATTGACCGAATTGATAAAGATATGAATTTATTTGATCTAAATAGTAGAGAATTCAAAAGAAGGTTTTCACAATATAATCATGTCATCAGAAGGAGAGGTGAGTATAGTATATACAAGCAGATTTGCGAGGTATGGACATTGTATTAATTCTATAGAAATTAAAGGAGATTGAAAATCTTCAACAAACAAGATCAGCTTTAGAAGCATTGAAACTGTCCACAGGAGATATACTAAAGGACTTGGGAGATTGTTTAAAGAACCAGACTGTTATTAATAAGGAGTTGGTGAGATTGGATACACTTGTTAAAAAGATACCTGACAATGCTTCAAAGCCATGAAAAACATGTAATTGTATAAAGTCTGGATAATTGATCGATTTGTGATTGTAATGGCAAGGGTGTAACACGGACTGTAATTATAGAGTGAATATATAGTCCTAATACCTCTGCAAGCAGCCAAAATAAAACTACAATCCAATATTTATGTCAAATACATTAATCCATACCTATTAAAAATTTTGAATGAAAAGAAAAACTATAAAAAATAAAATACAACTCATAAACAATCATCATTAATCAAATGTATACAGCAACCAAATGCTTTGATTCTCCTTAGGCTGGATAACTCAAGAATGTCCTGAAAATTACTCTTTATACTATTAACAATTATTAACAATCTTCTTTGTTAAGATTCAGAAACAAAATCTTTGAAACTCCTAAACCTTTACTCCTTTTATCTCTGTTATTTTGAAATAAATATACACACATTAACATTTGTTAATTTCTATTCAAAAGATTTGTAACATCATCAGAACTTATAACAACTCCCTTTTCTGAACATTTTGCCTTGGCTTTTAATTCCTGACATAATCCATCAATATCAATATCACTATATCTTGGATGAGCAGTTATACGATCCCATATTTCTGAACATTTCATGAATTTATGATGACCAGATGGAACAACTTCATCATCATCATCATCACTTTCAGCTTCATTTGTTTGGTGTGATTGAGGAATTGGTATTGATTGTTCAACGGCCAGTTTTGAATGTTTTGCTACTGATTGTGCAATATCGTTTGGAGTTTCGGGATTATATAATGAACCTAATGGATCATATACTGATTCTTCTGTTGTAAGCATGGAGATTGGATCAAAATTATTGATATTATCATTGAAAAGATTCATATTATTATCAAAATTATTGTCAAAGTCAAAAGCTAATGATGAATCAAAAGCACTATCATTCAAGAATGAAAGAGGATCATTAATATTATAATTTGAAGTATTATTTAAAAATGATGTTGAATCTTTTGATGATAATAAGTTTGAAAATGGAGAATTTGAATCGTTTAATGATGATATGGCAGGCGACGATAAATTGGAACCAGCAACTGAGTTGTTCCCCACTATAGGGGCTATTACTGGACCACATTTAGGAACTGGACAATCTTTTGTACCACAAGCTTCATTTAAAGACTCACAAAATGGATTAGGAATTTCATCAAATTGGTTATCAAAATCAAAAGTATCTCTCCCACTATCTTTCACTTTCTCAATAGGATTATTTTCATTTATCAAGGTATAATTTATATCGTCATTTGGAGAATTTGATGAGTTTGAAACTGAGGAACAAGATGCAACGGATAACCCAGGAACTTGAGATTCTTGTAGATTTGAGCTTGTTAATCTTTGTAAATTATTCTTTGACCAAGGAAACTCAAATGTGAAGTTATTATTTATACCAGATGCAGTACTAGTGTTGTCTGTACTTATAGAATCATTATTTGAAATTGAAGTATTATGTGATGAAGATGGACTTATTAATTCTTTATCTTTTTTAGCATTTTTAATATTTGCACTTATTTCTTTGACAAAATCTAGTTTCTCAGCGTCTGAGCCTCTATATTTAGATAATTCACCGATTAGCACTTCGACCTGAGCTCTCAAAAATTCACTTTCTGTGGTAGCTTGGATTTTTTGATTCTCCAAAGCCTCTACTTTATCTTCCAATTCCTTCATTCTTTTCTCTTTTCTCTCTCTGAAAGCTCTTTGGGCAGCTCTATTTTGAGCAGTTCTCTTATTTTTTGGTTCACTCTTTAATGGCTTTCTACCTGGTTTGGCGGACTTCTTTGAATCATCATTATAGTCGGATGACAAATCAACATCTGAGATTGATCTTTTGGATAAAATATCAGCCATTTTAACTGTAGTTTTCTTTGGAAATAATTTGAAATGAGGTATGTATTAGCTAACCACTTGGAATTGCAATTCAGATTAGTATTAGGATGAATAAGAGTAATTTGAAGTAATTACAGAATTAGTTAATTGAGCGGCAAAAAAAAAGTGTCTGTTATCGAGATATTTGAAAATCCAGATAAAAAAAAGCTTGGAAAGGTAGCAGATTCACAAAATAAATATGGACCGGGATGTCAGCAGCAATCAACAGACCAATAACAGTTATTGAGGTTTGAACTGAATATAATTGTTCTATTCTTTCAGCAAAATTAAATAGATTTCTTTCTTTTCCAAAAAAATGGTATTGAAATTTGAAGGTCTCCGTCATTTATCACTTTAGAAATTACCACCAAATTTAATGAGTAAAAGTGATGAAGCCCTTGCTCACGGTTCTGCTTTTTGGAGCATTCCATAAAATTCTTTGGGCAAGCCGCAAAAGTCTATGTTTAAACACGTAGTTTCCGCCAATCAGAGATGTTATAGATCACGTGCGACATAGCCACAAGAGGTGCACGTGATGTGGCAAGTGGAATCTAGGGGCCCGCTGACAAATGCCACATAAAATGTTAAAGCTCACACACATGTCAACTGTTCGAGCAGCGCTTTAATCTAGACTCAATAACTTCATAGATAGATTATAATCCAGTAGAGATAGATCTTAGAGACAGTGATAATACAATTGCATCTACTCGTGAGTCGTCACCGCATTCAGTAATAACTTGTAAGCGGTAGCCTATAATCTTCGGACATAGCAACTAACCGATCCGAAGTCCCGATCGTAATTCGTAAACTCGGGGTACTAGTGAGTTCTGTGCATGGGCCGGAAATTTTTTCCGGTGCGTTTATTTTTGAATATTCAATTTTACCGGGCTTCTTTTCGACACTCTGAGAGGGCAGGGCTCATGATATAATTGCCCATGAAAATTTACCGGTCTCGGTAGGCGGGCCTCATATCTGAAAATATGAAATAATTGTAACTTATACTCTTTATTTAATTTATAATTTATATTCAATTTTTATCTTTGTAAACTCGATAATAACTTGTAAGGAGCCATTTAGATCAATTATAAACATTT